>JADRCD010196406.1:0-16004 GCA_019843815.1 Montemys delectorum | reverse complement strand
CAAACATCTATGCCAGATTATCCTACCAATCAGGATTTAGGGATAGGGGACTTCCTTAGGGACATGTCTTTGTGGTACACTTATCCTGTTCCCATTGGTTGAGTTATTCAATTGTGGCAGGGCAACTTGCCTAGCATTCATGTCTCAACTTGCCCTATGTAGGCCAGGATGGACTCATTCACTCACAGAGATCTGCCTGCTTCTTCCCAGATTCTGGGATTAAAGGTGTATGCAACTAAACCCAGTAGAGGGTGCTTTCTCTTTCATGTACTTTGTAGAAGATTTTTGCCATCCCATTTACAGATCATTGATAATGAGGTCATCAACAGTTTATCTTTGTTGAAGCCTGTATCCCTTTTTTTCCATGCCTACCATTGATTTCATATTGTTGCTATAATATTCCTACCAGTCATTAATATAAGAATTATCGACTCAGAGCAAGATCATGCTGAGCACACATCCTGTTATGTTCTATATGAGATTTGTTAATCTTTAGAAATTCCACAAAGCTTTACGTAGTACCCATGAAATTAAAGGTCAATATGAACTCTTAAAATGGCTTGAGAGAGAGCTACCACTAGGCCGCACTTCCTTCATCTATGTATGAGCTCCAGTTTTTCTGGTTTTAACTTCTGTAAACTGACAGAGAAAGATGTTTGGTGCCCCAAATTATGAGCTATAGCCCCGATCAGTCTTAGGGTGTGTGTTCAATAAACCATTTCTGTCTGACTGAGATCAGTGTTTGGGTGGTTTGTGGGGTGACTCTTGGACCCCAACAATCCTCACAAAATTGCAACTTGTCTGAAATGCATTTTCAGGCCCATCCCAACCGACTAAATCCCTAATGTTATGGGTTGACACCTTCCTCCAAGAAGAGCTGTAGCCCTTTTGTATATGCTTGCCAGCTAGTTCATATTATTGCTGTAACATGCCTACCAGTCACTGAGACAGGTGACTTGTCTTACAGTAGCGATGTGCTGGCCATAATGCCTTGTTTTGTTCTGTATGTTCTGTATGAGGTTTGCTAATCTTAAGTAATTCCACAAAGTTTTAGGTAGGACCCATTAAATCAAAGGTCAGTATGAATTATGTCTAAAATGGCTTCTCAGAGATGATCACCAGGCAGCACCCCTTCATGCACCTGAGTTTGAGCTCACTGTGGTTCAAGAATGTTATTAATAATCCAAAAAGTTATGATTATAATACTCATGCTATGTTATCTCAATTTCACCTGTTTGAAGGACCCCAAACCTTGGTCAGTGGTACTTACTTCGAGATGCCTCCAACACTGCAGATCGACGCAAAAGCAAGAGGTTTCTTTTCTGTCATGATGGGATCGATCGACCTTCAATTAGTCTCTCAAGGCGAGTGACTAGAAGGTGACCCTGAATGGCGATTGCGAGCACTTTTTAATACTTTTTAGGGGCACAGGTTACATCAGCAAGGTTACAGTTCAAACTTATTGGCTAAGCATATTGACCTTTAAATCTATTGGCTAGCAAGCATGGGCAGATCATGACACGCATTTGAACTCTCTCTGGGATTTTCCAGAGGGTCAGGTGACTATCAGTCAGTACACTCTGTGGTTTTTCTGAGAATTGTTTACTCAAGAATGTTCCTGTGGGTGGAGAATGGAACTTGACCTAGCCTTGACCCCAGGAGTGAGGGGGGGGGGGGGGAAGCAGAAGAGTGGGAGGAGTGTAAAACCGGCAAAGAAAGCCCTTAGGGTCCTTCACGTTCACCACCCTTGTACTGCCCTCTATACCTTACTTGGGACCGATCAGCTTAAAGATTAGCTGATAACACTTTGCCTAGTAAGCCTACTGCTGCTCCCCTTTTGCCCTTTAAACGTTTGAACCTGTTTTTTTTTCTCATAAAAAGCTTTCCCTGAGAGCAGACTAGAACTATAATTATGTTTCCAAGTTCTTTTTGCAATCCTGAAGGTTCATTAATAGGGTGTGTGTTCAGTAAGCTATTCTTGTTTAACTGAGATCACTGTTCATATAGTTTTGTTAGGGTCCACGAATCTCTGAAGAATGATACCCCAGACTCAAATAGTATGCAAAAGCAAAGAGCATTTATTGAACAAATTCCTGCACTCAGGAGTCTAACTCCATCAGGCCAATTCACTCCTTTCAGTTTGTGTGGCGATTCCTGAACCCCAACAGTATATTTCCACTGGCCCTTGTCGTTTCACTCTAGAAGGCCTCAGGTGATTCTCATATTAAATTCCAGGTGCAGGGATAAGCTTTCTTCTCTCCTCAGACTGCAGAAGGCACACCTGCCCGGCACTAGGACCATGGCCCTGGCGCAAGCGCACGGGGGCGGAGCCCAGAGCCAGCTGGACCCGCCCCAACGGAGGCTGCTACCAAACCTCTGCGCGCTGTGCGCTCGGTAGAGGCCTTGTTCTGCGCTATTGGCCTGTGCCCCGGGCGGCAGGTCTGCTTCGGATCGGGCTTTTGTTCTGTGCTCTGGGCTCGGGCCTGGGTTTTCGCCACTTCTGTCCTGGCGGAGGGGCGTCGCCCGGGTCCTTGCTGCAACGCGAGGTCGCTGCGCTCGGGCGGGCGCGCTCTTCGGTTGTTGGCCTGAGGTAGAAGGCGGGCTTGTTGCAGCTAAGCGTTCCTTCCGGTTTCGGAAGGAGAAGCAGAGCTTTGTTTTGCTTTTCGCTTTCTTTCTGTGTTGGTCTTCCGCTCCCTGGCCCCTGCGACCCAGTGGAATTGCCTTGCGCTCCGCCTTCTAGCGCCCAGGCCTGGGTGAGCACCGAGGCCCGCAGCATCTCAGAAGCTGTTTGCATTTGTGGTACTTAAAAGTGCCTTTCCTAGGAAAATGGAAAAACAGGTAAAGTGGGTGAGCTGGCGTGCTTTTCAGTAGGCCAACTACAGAACTTGCGTGGGGATTTAAATTGTCTGCTGAATATGTTAAGGTTAAGGGGAATCTTAAGTTTGTTTCTTGTTACCAGGAAGATATACTAGGATCTTAGTTACTGCTTCATTCAGCCCTAATCAGGTTCTCTTTTATCAGTCCACTAAAATTACTAAAGTATTTTTGCTTTGGTATTATAGGACAGTAGGGGACTTGAAGAACCCTGCTTGATTTCTAGTGGCAGGGAATATTTTGAGAGTAGCCTAGTTCAGTAGTTTTGTTTTTAGCACACCAGATAACCAATTCAGTAAACTTAGTGTGACTCAGTACCACTTTAAGGGATATAGACTAGACCTTAACTCTTAAAAATTTTTCTTGCTTTTCATAGGATTAGAGGCGTGAGTATACTCCTTGTGGAAGAGACTAAAAGGTAAAGTTGTATTTAGAGGTAAGTCTGCCTTTTATAAAGCCTATCCTGGTTCTACCGGATGACTGTTTACATTATATCATGGAGTAACTTATTTTGGTATAAAGAATATCATTGAATCAACACTGGTTAAACTTACAGAACTTGGCCTGGCATGTGCTTGCCTTTAATTTTTGCATTTGGGAGACTAAGGGAGGCAGATCTTTGAGTTTAAGGCTAGCCTTGTCTTAATACCAAATTCCAGTTTAGGTAGGACTGCATAGTGAAAGACTCAAAAACTCAAACAAAATCATCACAGAACCGATGGGATGCTGTGGATTTGATGGCAAAGTTTAAGAAATAATGTTGGTATGGTACTTAACAGTTTATTTTTTTGCTTTAATAAGATAGAGGAGAGATGATTTTTGTTTTGTTTTTTTAATTTTGACAGTGTTAGAGATGGAACTCTGAGCCAGATTGCTACCCTGGGAAAGAGTATGGTAGCTGGTGTATTAAAGTTACCTAGGCAGAGGCTAGTTCTTATTTTTAGTGGGAATGTTGTACCAGGGACGGTTTCTTATTTATTTTGAACTTTTATTTTATGTGCATAAGTGTTTTGCCCAAATGTAAGTGTAGTTTGTATGCTTGGTGTGTGGAGCTAAGAAGGCGGCCTAGGTCCTCTAGAAGTGGAGTTACAGGCAGTTATAGCCACATGTTGGACTGGGGACCACTTTTAGGGCCTCAAGTACTCTTAACTATTGGGTCAGTCTTTAAGCACCTATACTCAGTGATCTCTAGGGTTCCAGTCCATGACCAAAGCCTCTTCTGCTAACGGGGGCTTTGGTTCCTACAGTGTAAGGAACAAGATCATGGGTGAATGTAACCATGGAAACCAAGCCTAGCATGTGTGCATGAGTATGATAAAGTTGAAGTAAGGTAAATGCCTGATGAAGTAGTGTGTGAATGCCTTAATTATGATTGGCTAAGTATAGCTTAAATACTCTGGTCTGGCCACCTCAACTCACTCTAGGCTTGGTTTCCATGGTTACATTCATCCATGGTGAGGTTTCCTTATCTTGTTCCTACATACAGTTTTGTTACTTGAGTTCTGGTCTTGCTTGACCCCTCCAACTTGGCTCTACCATTTACTGTAAAGTCTCAAGAATTTTACTTTCCTGCTCAGCTTCCTCATATTTAAATGGGATAACAGTAGTACCTACATTATGGAACTGTGGTAAGTTACAAGGGGGAAGCAGAGGCAGGCAAATCTCTTAGTTCCAGGCCAGCTTAAAAAAATCATTCTTAGGGCTGGTGATGGCTCAGTGGTTAAGAGCACTTATTGCTTTCCCGAAGGTCCTGAGTTCAAATCCCAGCAACCACATGGTGGCTCACAACCACCTGTAATGAGATCTGACGCCCACTTCTGGTGCGTCACACTTCTGGTCTGAAGTCAGCTGCAGTGTACTTATGTATAATAATAAATAAATCTTAAAAAAAAAAAAAGATTTGGTCTCTCACTCCAACTTCAATTAAAAAAAAAATCATTCTTAAACAAAAACAACCAGTTAACCAACCTCTTAGGACACTTTTTAAAGAAAGATTTATTTATTATATATAAGTATACTGTAGCTGTCTTCAGACACACCAGAAGAGGGTGTCAGATGGTTGAGCCACCATGTAGTTGCAGGGATTTGAACTCAGGGCCTCTGGAAGAGCAGTTAGTGCTCTTAACCACTGAGCCATCCAGCTCAGAACACTCTTAGAATAGCACCTGGCACATAGTAATTGCTTGATGGAGTTTAGGTTAAAGGAAGTGTATTTTTTACAGCCTTAGGCATTTTAAAGCTAGGCTGACCTTGAATTTGCCCTCTAGCAAGGATGACTTTCAACTCCTGATTCTTCCTCCTGAATGCTGGGATTAGATTTGCACTGCCTCCTCTCTACAGGGTGTCTGTGGTAAAAACCTACCAGTGGATATCTTGCCCTAGGTTGTTTTTTTTTTCTCCTCTTACCTGTTTGATTAGTTTTGATATCTTGTAGTTATCAGTGCTTTGATTTTAGGAATTTAGCTGTTTAGGGAATTGTAACTTGTTAAGCTTTATTATAATAAAGGTGAACTTCAAGAATCTTTGGTTTAACAGCTTTTTCTTCCCCATTTCTTTGGAAATAATCCATGCAAAACAGAAGTAGGAAGCATTGAGGTTGAGGTAAAGCTGGAGTTTTCACCAACCCTGGCTATAGAAATGCAAACTAAGTGCAAATGAAAAAACCTAAAGACCGAGAATTCTGGTTTTTTTTTTTTTTTTTTTTTTTTTTATGTTTTTGTTTTTTTGCTTTTGGAGGCTGGTATTCAGTGCTTAAAATTCTTGGTATGCTAAATTAACTAGTAAATGAGGGGTGTAGTTTAGAGCTGGCCTAGTGAGGTGTACTTCTCAAGTGAGATTAGAACTAACAACAAACAACTCTGAAGACGTGAAAGCTATCTTTGAGCTATGCTATTCTCTGCCTTGGGTTCTTAGCTAGTCTTAGATGAGGCTGAGGTTTTTATTTTCATACAAACTAAAATGTATAAATTGAGAGACTCCTGTTTGATTAGAAATTAAACAAAGGTTGCTTTGAGGGAAATGGATTTTTTTTGAAAAGAGGAACAATGACTTAAAATTACTTGTTTTGAACAATTTTGATTTGCCTTGCTAGTTATTTAGAATTAATGTATATTGATTCAGGTAGTCTGCTTATATACTTAGGTCAATGTGATTGGTTGTTTCAGTTTTTAATAATCCAGTAAGGCTTAAAAAAATGTGTGAGGAAGGGTATGTGCATGTGAGGGAGGTGCCCTTGGAGTTTGGAGGTGTGCATCATATCCTCTGGAACTGGAATTAAAGGTGGTAATTGAGACGTAGACTGTATTAGTTGGGGTTCTCTAAAGTTATAGAACTTATGGAATGTCTCTATATTGTTAAGGAAATTAGTTGTGATGATTTACAGTCTGTAGTCCAGCTAACCCAACAATGTGCAGCCATGAATGGGAAGTCCAAGAATCTAGTGGTTTCTCAGTCCTACGAGGCTAGTTTCAGCTGGTCTTCTGTAGAAGTAGATTCCAACAGATGTGCTGGCAAGTGCAAGCAGTCGAAGAAAAGTGAATCTTCCTTCTCCCAATGTCCTTATGTAGGCCTCCAGCAGAAGGTGTGACTCAGATTAAAGATGTGTACCACCAGGCCTAGATCTGGGATTTGCTTTGTCCCAGGCTGACCTTGAACTCTGAGATCTTGCCTCAATCTCCTGGGATTAAAGGTATGTACTATCTACCTTGCTTAGGCCTAAGCTTTTCATGGCCACTATACCTCAAGATCTCCTTGTCAAGATCTAGGTCAGAAATCTGTGTCTTCAGCCTCGATCTGGATTACAGGTGTGCCCTCCAATTCTGGATTGTAGTTTATTCCAGACATAGTCAAGTTGACAATCAGGAATAGCTACCACAACAACATATACTCCATTTTAGGCATGACTTCAAAATGACCATAACATGCCTCTCCCCCAACCCCCCATCAGACCCAGGAACTAGGCCATAGTCACTAGCTCCAAGAACAGACCATAAGTTCCAGAAACAAGGCCATAAAGAGCAGCCTGGAGATAACCACGTGGATGGGGAAATATCTTATCTCAGGATGGTTGTCTGTGTAGGGCAGCCTTAAATGGTTTGAGTATTTCATCCTGTGGTTAAATGTTCATGACACAGACCACCTGAACAAAAGCCATTCAAAAACTGACCCATGTAATATCCTCAGCACCACCAATAAAGTTTTAGATTTCCTAACTCTTGCTAAAATTCCCCTAGTTCCCATGAAAAGGCCTGCACACCTTTGTCTGGGGTCACCATTTTTGTAAGTGGCTGACCCCTGTATGCAGGCTTCTTGATTTCTCGAAAGTAAAAATATTCTCACCAATTATGTATGTTAGTGTTGGTCTCCATGCCCGGCTTTCAGACTTAACAGTTATGTGCTGCTTGATGTGGGTGCTGGGAACTTGGGTCTTCTGCAAGATTTTGTTTGTTGATTTTTATTTTCTTTCTTTTTGGTTTGTTGAGATAGTCCCTGGCAGTCCTAGAGCTCACTATGTAGACCAGATTGGCCTCTAACAGTGAATGACTTCCTCTTCCTGAGCACTGGTATGCCACCATTCCTGGTTCCTTAAAGTTGTCTTTGATGTTACTGTAAATGGAATAACTTTCTTAGTTTCTGATGTAATTATGTAGAAATACAGTTGCTTTTTTTTCTTCAATTTTTTTTTTTCTCTTCTCCACACAGTGTCTTGCTGTATAGTCCAGGCTATCCTCAAGAGATAACTTCCTGACTCTCTCTTTAGAGTGGTAGGAATACAGGCCTATGTTACCATACCTGGTTTAGTTTTATGGTTGACAAAGTAGTTTACTTGTTTGTTTTTGAGACAAGATGTCATGTTCCTCCGGCCTCTGCATACATTCCCAGTGGTAGAATTACAGATGTGTGCTTTCATGATTGCCTTCAAACTTAGTTTTTAAGTCAATTTATATCTAGAGGATGCTGTTCTCTACAAATATGTAACTTTATCTGGAAATTGAAAAATAACTTTCATCCATTCTGGATGTCTTATTTGTAACTGCCATGTCCAGAACACGTAGCAAGTACTGAGTAGAAGTGGAAAGACTGGGCATCCTCTGTTCTTTTCTGTTACAGGAAAAAGTCACTCTTACAGCATTAAATATGGCAGGGGTTGTGGGTATTTTATTTTTTGCAGTTTTGTAACCCTCAGCAGTTCTCACATTGATTTTTGATTGTGATAACAACGGGTGTAAGTATCAGCATTTTTGAATTCTTGTCCTCATTACATAGGACAATCATACAGTGGTATTACTAATGAACATCTTTATTCTTTTCACCCAGGGAGTTTTATTGAGCCTGGTATCTATGTATATATCCTGAGTCCCCATCTCCTTTCTGGCAAATGCACTGAGTGCTGAGGAGGAATACTTCTTAAAGCCCCTTCCTGCGAGTGAATGCCAATGCTATATTATCCTTAGATCACTACTTCAGTCGCTGGCAGAATGACCCTTCTTTTTCCTATCACCCCTTTTTCCTGGTGCTATTCTTTTGAGCCCAAGTTGGAAAAGCAGTTGGGATATTTTAAATATGCATTGTCTATATTTATTAAGATCACCCAATTTTCATCCTTTTTGAATCTTTTATTGATTTTGCATTAATTTGGGATGTTGAGCTATCCTTGAATTACTGGAATACATTTTTGAGTCATGACATAGAATTTTAATATACACTTGGTTTTTACTTACTTGCATTAATATTTCATGAGGGAGTTTTTATGTCTGTATTTTGAGAGATTGTCTTCATTTTGTACAGGATAATAATTGGGTTTAAAGAATTCAGTTGGGTGTTTATTTCCTTATCTTGGAACATTATGTTTAGAGTTGATTTTAAACCTTGAAAGGTTTTTGCTTTTTTGTTTTTTAGTTCTTTATATATTCTGGATTTTTTTGTTTTGTTTTGTTTGCTTTGGTTTGGTTTTTTGACACAGGGTTTCTCTGTGTAGTCCTAGCTGTCCTGGAACTCACTCCATAGACCAGGCTGGCCTCGAACTCAGAGATCCGCCTGCCCCTGCCTCCCAAGTGCTGGGATAAAGGTGTGCGCCACCACTGCCCAGCTACCTTGAAAGGTTTAATGTAACTACTGAAGCCATCTGAGCCCAAACATTTCTTTGTGGGTAGTTTTTTGGCTAATTGTTATGACTTGAGTGTGAACTATTGTTCACACACCATGTGATGGTGTATGCTTCTAATCTCAATACTTGGGAGGCAGAGTTAGGTAGACCTCTGAATTTGAGGACAATCATACAGTGATATTACTAATGGAACATCTTTATTCTTTTGACCTAGGGAGTTTTATTGAACATGGTGTATAACCCAGAGTCCCCATCTCCTTTATGGCAAATACCTGGTCTGGCCAAACAGAGCTATGCAGTAAGACCCTGTCTCAAAACAGACATGCACGCACATAGAGGTTTTTGTTTTTTTTGTTCTAGCTGACCATGTTGGCATAGGCCAGTAATACCAGGACTATTAGAACTGAGGCTTGTAGGTCACAAATATGAGGTCAGCCTCTACTGTGTAATGGGTTCTAAGCCAGCTTGTGTATCATGACTGAAATTTACTGTTTGCTCTGCCACTAAAGATTAAATCCTGACAAGACTGTATACTTAAATTCTACATGACCGACTTGGATCAGCGTATCATTCTTAAGTGGCAGGTCTCTGAGAGGAGGAAGGATGGGGAGATGAGAAGCTAAAGTTTGGAAGTCTATGCTAAGCAGATTTATTAAGAATAGCATCTTAGGGTTTACAGGGGGACAGTGGGACAGAGTCAGCAGAAAGCTATCATACAATGTGATAAAGTCATCTGGAAACTAATCAAGCAATGGTACACAGAAAGACACAGGATATCTCAATGTATCACAGACTGAGCACTCAACATCCTTGAGACTGATAGCTCCAGTCTTCTTTAGAGAGAAAAGCCATGTTCCCAGGAATTGAAACCTTAAGTCCATTGGAAGCCCTGGCTTTAACCTGGACCAGATTTTATCACGTCTGCCTCTGGCAAGGACACAGAACTAGTTCTCCTTTTTCTTTTCATCTGGGCTTCTGGCACAGAACACATACCAGTGGGCAAATACTGTGATTAGGGTAGCTTAAATTTTGGAATTAGTCAGTAACTGAGTAAAATAATTCTACTTAGTTGGCAGCAAACTTCTTTGCCTCCTGAGACATTTCACCACTCCAGTTCTGCAAATCTTAAAAAGTGAAACTTGGAAATCCTGAGACTATTCCTGCCTCCATCTCCCAAGTTCTGGGATTACGTGTGGTAGTTCTTGCAGAAATGTTGTCTCTGAAGGCTTATACTTCCTTACCACACATTAACTTACTATGTATACTTGGAGGTAGTTGTTAGGACTTTATAGATATTTAAGACCACCAGCTTATTAGGCATGGTGGTACATGTCTTGATCTCAGCACCCTAGGGAGGATTCTACCACTTGGATAAGAGGATTACTTTGAGTTTTAGGCTAGCCTCAGCTACAGGATGAGACCTTCTTCCTTCCTTCCTTCCTTCCTTTCTTTCTTTTTTTTGGGGGGGGCTTCCCCCCCCCCCCCCAGACAGGGTTTCTCTGTATAGTCTTGGCTGTCCTGGAACTCACTCTGTAGATCAGGCTGGCCTCGAACTCAGAAATCCGCCTGCCTCTCCCTCCCCAAGTGCTGGGATTAAAGGTGTGCGCCACCACTGTCTGACAAGACTCTCTTTCAAAAGAAAAAAGTTCTTCAGGGCTAGAAAGATGGCTCAGCAGTTAAGAGCAGTTGTTGTACTTTCAGAGAACCTGAGTCTGGTTCCCACCATCCATATTGGGCAAGCTTCTGCAACTCCAGTTTCAGGGGCTTTCACACCTCTGTCTGACCTGAGGCTACTTGCACATATATTGCATAGGCACAAACAAAAAAATAATAAGTAATCTGATTAAATAGTCTCTATCTCTCTAGTGGGTCATATTCCTTGGGATACATACTAAAACAAGACACTGGGCAAAATTTGAAGAATGATATTTTATTTCTGTATATATTCTCTGTAAAGTTTAATTCTAGTGGTAGAGTAGTAATATAGCCATAAGGGATAGGTTCAACATTGAATAAAACCACACAACCTTATATATATGTAGTCTGCTGTTAACTGAGATGGTGTCTAGTGTGTGGTATTAAGTTATCTGATTGAGTAGCCCATGTTTCTGAATAGAATTTGTATTGTAGTTGAATTCATTTTTCTTTTAAAGTTAAATAACAGTTGCCACAATGATTTATTCTTATTAATGATCAACCCAGCTTAGGTCACTTCTTGCATACCTTGTGGGAACTGGAGGCACTGAATTCACTTAGAGCCACAGAAATCAGATTTACACAGCCATAGATTGTTCTTCTGCATCCCTAGTTCCCGTTGACAGGACCTTACAAGCTTCCCCTTCATCCAGGTATAAGAATGGCCCACTTCTAAGCTGGCTTTTCAGTAGTCCATGTTTTTACTGATTAATGTATCCCTTTCCTCCTTTTCTGGACTATTGTGGAATTTTGCTTCTGTGTTCTCCCATTGAGCCCCACTCTCAACTCTGTGTCTAAAAAAACTCCTTGAGGTACCAAAACCAGAGAATGCTTACATTTGTGTTTTGTAAGTTCTGCTTATTCTGCTGTGTACTTCACATCATTTCTACGTTATTTAAAATGCATAATACAATGTAAGTGCTATGTAGACTGTTGTTATGCAGTAGTTTTTAGGTCATAGAAACATGACAGAGTCAGTACCAACACGATTTCTCTTGTTTTTAATCTTTGGTTAAATTTAGTTTGTATAGGATTGTATTTTGTTGTCTGATTATGACTAATTAATACAGATAAATTAACCAAGTGCCATTGCTAGTAGGGAGCTGCTTACCTTTGTTAATATGTTAAAAAGATAATTTAGTTTAAGGGTTCATTCAGCACAATTATTTCTTGTTCTTTGTCCATCTGTTGTTTTTTTTTTTTAATTTTTATTTATTTTATGTATGTGAGTACACTGTAGCTGTCTTAAACACAGCAGAAGAGGGCATCCAATCCTATTACAGATGGTTGTGAGCACCATGTGGTTGCTGGGAAATAAACTCAGGACCTCTGGAAGAGCAGTCAGTGCTCTTAACCATTGAGCTGTCTCTCCAGCCCCCTCGTGTGTTTTTCTTGACAGGATCTTGCTGCATAGGCAAAGCTGGCCTGAAAACTGTGACCCTCTTTCTCCAGCCTCTGATGCTGGACCACAGGTATGCACTGCTTTACCCACCTATAGTGTTGGCACATATACATTTCTGAATGGTTAACTTATTTATTATAGACTAGAGTTATATTATAATGTAAAATTTAGGAAAATTGATTATATATCAGACTAGGAAGCCTATTTAGACTGACCTTTTTCTCCTGTGGTTAAAGATATAGAAGCCCAGAGATACTGTAGATGGACTAAATCATACTTTTGGAATTTCTGGAAAGTGACATTACCTTGAATTGTTGACATTTGTAATTTTGCAGATTTTTAATGGAAATTCTATTTTTTTATGCTTTTATTGCATATTAGAAATACGGGTTTTCACTTTAATCACTTCAGTGTACTGTTTGCACAAATTTCATTTTGTAATATGAAAGCTTGTTAAAAAGCAGGTCATTCGAAAAAATATATGTACAGGAAAAGCTTAATATCCTGGAGTAGGAGTTAAGGCAGCATGTGCAAGGGCCACTGAATGGCACTGTCAGGAATTCAGGATTTGTCCCAGAGCAGACAGCAGGAAAGTGCTGGAACTAGACAAGGAATAGAAAACAAAATCACTCACAATGTGAGTTAATACTGTGGTGTGTTAACTAGTTCTTTCAAAGCTTCAAAGTATAGCTCCTTGACCAACAGAGTCCTTTGAACAAAAGGAGACAAAGGACTCTGATGTCTCTCTCCACCCTTCTCATCCTCCTCTCTCTACACTCCTCTCCCTGAAGCCAGCCATACACGGGGAAAGGCTGTTCTGCCCTCTACCCTCTTCTTCTTTGTTAAGAACTGTCTGTAGTTCCTCTGACCTGTCTGTCAGGACAGTAGATTGCCAGCCTCACTCACAGAGGAAAGAGTATCACAAGGAGGCCAAGAAAAAGTTTGCCAGCCAGATAAGCGTGGCTGAATTTTCCATCTGTCCATTAGCTGTTACCTTTTTATCTCTTCATTTTTAAAGTTACTTTACTCTATGTAGATGGATGTTTTGTCCACATGTATGTTTGCACCATGTGAGGCCAGAAAAGTACATTGGATCTCTTGGGACTGGAGTAACAGATGGTTTCTGGGAATTTAACTTGGGTACTCTGGAAGACAACCTAGTTCTTAACTGCTGAGCCATCTCTCTAGCCCTCTCTCTAATCACATGTCTAACTGTTCACTCTTTAAATCTAAGTTTGAAAATGGATAGTTTCCATTAATCTTCATTTTTCAGAGTTTTCATTTTTGAAGTTTCCTGTCTTCATTTTTGAAGTTTCCTGCCACATAAAATGTTGGTTACATTTATTACTACTATTTTTTTTAATGAGTTTTTCTTAGTGTTCAGAGATTTCTGATAATATTTACTCAGCAGACATTGACTGGACATTCTTTTACCCTCCTTCAACTCAGCTTGCTATTTATAACTTCCTACATAAACATCTTTCCAGGATTCTCATAGAAAATGGTAACCTATTAGATTAAATCCCCTGCAAAACTAAATGGCAGACTTTGTCTACTTCTAGGTAGTCGATACTACCCGGACACTTCCAGTGTTGACTACCTAGAAGTAGGTACTTCTGGACATTGATGTGTAGTTTGGGTTTTCCAAGGTGGACCTTTAATGTCTTTCATATGACTGTTAGTAACACCTGTCCTAGTTTCCTTCCTATTGCTGTAGTGGTATTCAAATCCAATGGGAAAGACCAAATACTTAGACTCAATTCAGATTTAGATGAAATGAGTTTATCCTTACTGCTAGCAGAAAGACAACAGCCTTATTGCTGAACAGCATGCTGTGCAGAAGGTGGGTTAAGGTGAGGTTTAAGGGTGGACATCAGAAAGGTATGTATTGCAACAATCCATGGAATC
Organism: Montemys delectorum; assembly: GCA_019843815.1. Classification (NCBI taxonomy): domain Eukaryota; kingdom Metazoa; phylum Chordata; class Mammalia; order Rodentia; family Muridae; genus Montemys; species Montemys delectorum. Next base: position 2,019 of record JADRCD010196406.1, on the reverse strand, counting down.
CACAGCTGGGCAGGAGAATTGTTTTACTGCCCTCAGTTGTTTCTTACTTTCCCACTATACAGTAATAAAAAGACCATTTCATCCCTTTCCCACAGCAGTAAGCAGGTTTTACAGAAACAAAGGCAGCTGTTAATACCTCAGGGCCCATTAGCCTATTCTTATCTCCCCTGCAGGCTACCTCCCAAGCATTCCAGAGACAAAGATCAGTGGCCCTTAAGGGATGGCTATCTGACTCCATATTAAGTTCCTCTATGCTTTATCCCAGAGACTTGTGTAAATTATTACTTGGATCTGGGCATTCTGATGACTGGGACAGAGAGGTTCATTTCTGGGCAGGCAGAAACACAGTGCTGTCAGATTAGGGCTGGCTGTCGTGTCTCCACAATAAAATAAAGCGTATTTTAAGGGAAAGAGAGTTAGTAAGGCATACAATTCTTGGTTACACTCTATCATTGTGGGGAAGTCGAAGCAGGAATTTGAAGCACCTGGTTCTATCCATGGTTAAGAGCAAGAATGAAAGCATGCATGCTAGTGTTCAGTTTACTTTCTATAGGAAGTCTGAGACTTAGAACCACTTCAGTTAGCATAATCGAGTCACCCATAGGTCAGTTTAATATAGGTAACCCCTCATTTGACTTATTTTAGGCGATGGATTCTAGGTTGTATGGAGTTGGTTGTTAAAACTAACCATCCACAGAATCTTAGTAAGATCTTCATAAAATTATTGAGTGAAAAAAATCTTTACCTATTCATCCCCTTCCCCTCTACCCTCCTTCAACTCAGCTTTATAACTTCATACACTTTTTATAATAATCATCTTCTCAGGTTTCTGGTAGGAAATAGTACTAGTAGTAGTGTCATATAAGATTAAATCTCCTGCAAAACTAAATGGTAGACTTTGCTTCTAGGTAGTAAGTTTTGTTACTTTGTAGTAAGCTATCTGAACAGTGAGATTAAGTGGTCCTTTCCTTAGCCTTCCAACTCCCAAGTACAAACTATCATACTTGGTTATTTATTGTAAGGGTCTGAAAATTGCCCCAAGACTCAGATAGTATACAAAGACAAAGAACATTTATTCTGCAGAAACATGTCGCACGCAAGGGTTAGTTACCATTGTTTCCAAAAGGCACACCCCAACTCTCCAGATATTTGAGTTCCTTATATTTGGAGATACAGCAGACTTCTAGAACTTAGGGCACATTCTAAGACGTTACAGAAACCATTAACTGAGGTCATGAAGAAGATATATACCCGAGAAGTGCAAAACAGGAGATAAGATATTGACTGAGAAGACGGCTTAGTTACAATCTCTTCCCATTGACCCTCTCAGCCAGTAACAAATGGTCAAAGTTAAGCCAGATAATTGCTTCTAGTGTACATGCAGATAGCCACCTCTATTAGCAATACCCCCATTTTTGAAACCTCAAAAGTCCATCCCCACTAACATCACCCCTAGTGACCCACATCCTCCAACAAAGCCACATTTCCTCATCCCTTTCAAATATTACCACCAAATGGTGGGAACTAAAAACTCAAATGTATGAGCCTACATGAACCATTCTCATCCAAATCACTACATGCTCCTATGAAATAACTAAAATATATAGGGTGTAAGAGTGTTTACTATTTAACCAAGTAGACCCAAATTCCCCAGCACCCAGGTAAGAGCCAGGAATGGGTATTTCATATAGGCTAACTGGCCAAAGAATTCCCAGATCCAGTGGTTTCCATTCTTCAACCTCCATCATGAGGTTACCAGGATGTATACCTGTTTTTAGTTAGTCATGGTTGAACATGCTTTGTAATTACAGCACTTGAGGAGTAGAGAGGCAGGAGGATCATCTCAAGTTAATAGTCAGATAAAGCAAAATAATGAGGCCCTGTCTCAAATCTGTTGGTATTTGGAGAGCTTTGTCCAGAACTGGGACAGTGGTAAAGTACTGATAACATTTTGTACTATACATATACACATGCATGTACGTATGTGTGAACACACACACACACACACACACACACACA
>JADRCD010196405.1:0-22011 GCA_019843815.1 Montemys delectorum | reverse complement strand
GGGGAGGGGGGAGGCAACAAGGGTTTTTTTCTTGTTGTTTTTGTTTGTTTGTTTGTTTTCTGGAGGGGAACCTGGGAAAGGGAAAATTTACATGTAAATAAAGAAAATATCTAATAAAAAAAAGGAAAAAAAAAAAAAAGAAAAAAAGAAAAGACAGACATCAGCATGTTCTTAGCCCCCCAGGCCTGGGCTCCCTAATAGTCTGGGCAATGGACTCAATAGAACCCGAGCCTTGGAGACACATGAGTATCCTTAGTGAAAATGTTTTACTCAAGTAAACATAATAAAATAGTATGTTTACATTAAGTTTATCTGAATGATAATTTCATACAAAATGAAAATTTCAGTATAAATAAATTTTCAGCAGGAGAAAAACTAACAGTTCATTCCTTGACTGTCAAGAAGATTTTGGGGAGGAAATTTAGAGATAGGCGATAGGATGTACTACGCATGCTTGCACACACACACATGCAAACACACACACATAGGCAAACACACTCACAGAGAAACACACACATATGCACATGCACATATGTACATGCACACATGTGCATACACACACACATACACACACACAAGACCTCCTCCAATAAGGAGTATTTCTCTAAATTCATTAAGTCAATCTAAATGTGAAAGAAACACATCAGTGTCTGGTCTCTTTTCATTTGTATTCAGTTAATGATCTGTGTAAGGCATTAGAAACAGAAGATGGCGCTGGGCTCAGTTGGTGAAACACTTGTCTGATGAGCAGGAGGATCTGAATTCTTCCCTCAGAACTCACTTCAGAGAAGCTAGGTGTGTTGTCTCACAACTGACATTACTATGCTGGGGCAGCAGAGACAGGCAAATCCTGGGGTTTCTCTCAACAGCCAGTGTAGCCTACACGAAAAGTTCTAGGCCACTGGGAGACTCTGTCTCAGAACAAAATCTGAGGCATATCACTCAGAGGTATCCTCTGGCTATCACATGTGAGTGCACTTGCATACACACATGCACATACATACACACATGTGCACACATACGCACATGTGCACACATGCATGCACACACTCATACACAAAAATAAATATAAGTTTAAAAACTCAAATTGAAAAAAATTGAATGTCTCTAAAAACCGTTGTTATTCTTGCAGAAAAACCAAGTTCAAGTCCCAGCACCTAAGTTGGGGGGCTCACAACCACCTGTAACTCCAGGTCCAGTGGATTTGATAATCTTGGCCTCCAAGGGCACCTGCATACATGTGTTTGCATAGACTTATACAAACACATACACATAAAACACATTTTTAAATATTTATAAAAAAGATTGAAGATTGACTGTCCACAGGGGAAAGAAGATGGGAACGTCATCAGCTGAAGAAACAATAACTCGAAACAGGCCATGCTTTGCCCTGAGAAGCAGGAGAATGCCAGAGTTTACAAGAAAGCAGAGAGAAACTATTGAACACAAAGAAAACCACTGATGAGCCTTTAGATGTGAAAGAAAATCATGGTCCTTGAAATAAAAATGGTCAAGTGCACTGAACCAAAGCTAAACTGTTTGCTCAATGAACATTTCCAATTAAGAGATAAGTGGTAAAACTGAAAAGAAGATGCAAAGCACAAAGCTACAAAAGACCTCAAACTATGAAAACAGAGTGATCAAAATAATTAATTACAAATAGACTAAAGATTGGAAGAAGCATCTTAGCAGAGAGGACAGACACACAGCAAATTAGCAGAGGAAAACCCAGAGCAATAACCCGTTTCAAAAGCATGAGACCCTTTTGCCATGCTCAGGAAACCCACTGTTTTTAACCATGTTTCCCACTGTGCTGAGCAGCTGCTTTGATGAAGGAGTGGTAGTCTATTGTAGGGTGAAAGATCTCAGGCAAGACTCTCCAGAAGGTTATGTAGCTCTGAATGGCATTCAATACACAGTATTGTTTCTCTTTTAGCCAGGATTCACAGGTCTAGAACTCAAGGGTTGGAAATGGGTATGGGACCACTCAAAACCATCCCCACGACCTCTAGCATGACTATAACATGCTCTGCCGACCAGAAGTCTTGGTTTTGGCACAGGGGTAGGAGAGTGTTTCCACAAGAAAGCACACATGCTCCATTGAATTGGAGAATGATTTCCCTCTCATCACTTTGGGTTTCTGATGCCTTTAAGCCAACAGGCTAAGAAAGATGTTAGTGTTGGTTGATCAAGAATATCAGGGGTAATTAAACTGCTTCTCTTCAATAGTGTAAAGGAGATTATGTGTGAAGTGCAGGGATCCTCTAGGGTGTCTCAGCATATCCTGTGATCAAGCCCAGTGGGAAAATGTGACAAACCAATTCAGAAGAGCTGAATACATGGCCCAAACATGTCAAAATTGAATGGCTGAGTCACTTCTCCCTACACAGAGCCTCTGCTTGCTGAGGGAGGAGAAAATACATAATGGGTAGGAGAGAGAGAAAGGTAGTTAAAAATGCCAGCTAAGGCAATGAGGCCAGTTACACACATGAGGATCGTACTAATGGTGCACACATTCATATGAATTCAGTACCCAGCCACGCTTTCTTTCCTTTAACATAACATCGAGTTAATGCCAATTCCTAAGTGTTGTTAAACCTATTATCCTACTTCATTTATGAGATATAAAAAGAACACACATTTACAAAAGGACTTCTCTATCTATTCTAGATAAGTCAGTGCATATTTTGTTGTTTGTAGCACAGTTGTAGCCTGGTAGGCTTTTATCTTGGCCAGTGTGATCAATTGCCATACAAAGAAATCTCAAAGCAGTTTTAATCACACTGCCCTGACGTCTAAGGAAATTGAACGTTATAAAAACGTTTCTCAGCCATTTGGATTTCATCTTTTGAGAACACCTTGATAAGGTCCTCCAGGGACATACTACCTCCAGCAAGACCATACCACCTAAGCCTGCAGTGGTTAGTGTAGTGTCAATAATAGGAAACAAGTATTCAAACGCTCAAGGCTAAGGAGGGGACATCTCATTCAAACTACTGGAGTTTGTATTTTTGCAGTCCTTATTCAAGTATTTGTTCACACCTTCTTTGATTTCCTTGAATCTGTTTATAACGGCTGTTCTGGAATCATTAGCTGTGGAACAGTTAAGTTGCTTTTCTCAGCAGACATTACAATAAGGTGCTTATTTCTAAAGAAAACATATTATCTTGGTCATTCATGTTGCTTGTGTTTTTATGTTGGGATCTAGGTATCTGGAGTTAGGTCATTTAGTCTTTCTTGATGTAAATTTTTGCTCTCATCTTTGTTGAGTAGGTGTGTAGATCTTTGTTGTTGGTGTTATTGTTGTTGCTTTTGTTGTTACTGTTGCTGTTATTGTTGTTGCTGTTATTATTGTTGCTATTGTTGTAGCTACTGTTGTTGCTGTTGTTGCTACTGTTGATGCTGTTATTGTTGCTGTTGCTGTTATTGTTGCTGCTGTTGCTGTTGTTTGTACCACTGCTGTTGCTGTTATTGCTATTGTTGCTGTTTGTGCTACTGCTGTTGCTGTTATTGCTATTGTTGCTGTTGCTTTTGTTTTTGTTGTTATTGCTGCTGTGGTTACTGTTGCTGCTGTTGTTATTGTTGTTTCTGCTGCTGCTGTTGTTGTTGTTGTTGTGGTTGCCACTGTTGTTGTTGCTGCTGCTGTTATTGTTGCTGAATTGTTATTCTAAATTGTTGGGTTGGGGACCAGCTGGATGTTTCTTTGTCTTTGGAGTCACTCAGTGTTGCTATGTCAGCAGAGTGTCACAAGTGGTCTCAGCTCAGATAGGGATAAGTATGACTAACAAGCCTAGCTGCAAACCTCTGTAGTCTTAGAAGATTCTCTCTACCAATGTTTCAAGGTTTGTAGAGGGCTCATAAGGTTCTTCAGGTAGTCCTTGGATGGCAGGGGCTAAGATCACAATGAGTGGGCAGTGTTCTGTGGGATAGGGGAACAGGACCCCACATCATCCTCATGCAAATATGGGTGAGGTGAAAGCTAGTCTCAGGGGATCTTTATGTGGTGTCAGTGATACAGGCACTATGATGTTCCAGGACATCTTAGTAAGGATAGTAGTATATTGGATCTGGGTGTCACTACCTCTAGTTTCAGGTTGCACTACATGTGGTTCTGGGCAGCACAATGGATATGATAGCTAACAGCCAGGCAGGGTAGCATATAGGATAGCTAACAGGCAGGTAGCAGGCAGGCATGGATCTGGGGACTTACCCACTGTTCTACATTGAACTCTATGGGGTGCTATGGGGTATTAACTGATAGGCAAGCAAGTGACAGGGCCAATATTACACCTCCCCTGAGATTTCTCTGTTTATTCACTGTCATTTGTGTTTCCATATAAATTTCAGAACTTCTTTTTTATATTTCTGTGAATGATGCCATTGGATTGATTAATGTTATGGTATATGCACACATCCACCACACACACACACACACACACACACACACACACACACACACTCACAAGATGCATACTTATTAACCTACTACTGGGGAGTCAGAGAAAGCAAAATTCTGGGGCTTACTGGTAATCTAGCCTAGATTTGGGAAGTTCCAATTTGGGAAGTTCCAATCCAGTGAGAAAGACCTTTTCAAAGAATGTATGCCTGAGGACAAAGAACACATGAGATTGTCCTCTGAATGCCACATACTTGTACATGTACACACACACACACACACACACACACTAACACACTTGTGCACACACACATCCCTACATAGACAACAAAAAGAAAAAAATAAGAAGGAAGGAAGAAAAGATAGGGAGGTAGGTAGGTAGGTAGGTAGGTAGGGAGGGAGGGAGGGAGGGAGGGAGGAGGGAAAAAGAATAGTTGAATGCCCAGAAAAGAGTATGTTTGTTCATTTGTCAACACCACCCCTCCCTCCCTCTGTCAACACATCACCAGTGCAGTTGCAGCTTCTATTCACCTTTTTCTTCTCTGGTTCCTTCTTGCCCAAGGCAGTGGTTCTAGCCCTTTTCAGAAACACTTATTCACTCTGAAATGAAGTGCTCCCAGTGGAACTGAGCCTTCCAGCTCCCAGTCTGGAGTCTCTTTCTCTTGTACTTTCCAATCTTTAATTTCTTTCTTCGATAGCAAAACAAGTGCTTTCTATCCGTTACTCCCTTGTAGGATCACTGTTCTCCATCTACTCATGGTTTGTTTCTAAGAGATTCTATCAGTCTGTGCTCCACATCATATGAAATTCTTTGAATCTAGTTCTGGAAATGAAATCAAGACATACAGGTACACTTCATGCCACTTTTGGATGGGTACACATTCACACCATCATGGCTATGCAGAAACATGCCCACACCATCATAAAGTTCACCTGTAAGTCAGATCCACTTTTGTAAGTCAGATCCACTGTTGAGTTAAAAGCACTCGGTATTTGTGTGAGTTTCATATCTCAAAAACACTAAACTCATTTATTATTTCTAAAAGTCTTCTCCCTTGATGAATTTTAATGATTTCTATATCATAGAAATGACTGTGGGGCAGGTTTGTTTCTCATTTTGCAGTTTAAAACTTAACAAATATATAGCGTCATGAGTAAAATCCACAGAGATAGAGGTCACACATCATCTTAAAACTGTGCTTATGTATAGAGAGCTGTCTGAACCGCGCCCTAAGATGGCGCCAGCTTCCGCTCCTTGCTGGGGCACTAGAGTGATAAACGACTCCTTATTTGGCTGTGCTTGTTTGCCTGGCTTGCTTCTGCCTTTGGCAACCTATCTGCATGCACCACGTGGGCTACTGAGATAGGCTCAGGATGGAGCATTTAAGGGCTAAGGGAGGTGCCCAAGGGGTCGGAAGATTGTTCAAGGTTCCTGAATAAATTGCTTTAAGAAGAGCTCTCTGGTTGCGTCTTCTTTGCTGGTTGAGGCGGTCGCGACACTTATGAAGTCTCTTTGTGGTCAGTCTTCTTTCTCTCCTCTGACCATACCATTCATCCATATTATTCTGTCTTTCATAGAATGCCATAACAATGTAGTCATTAAAATTATCATCCTTGGATATAGCTACTCTCAGTTAGGAAAGTAGCTGTTATGAATATACATTTCTCATGAATTAATACTTTGTTCTTTTGGGTTGTCCAGTTGTGCTCTATTATTTGGAGATACCATTTTTTGAAATTAAACCTATTCAACTTCTGTGGAATATCTCCATCTATTCATCCACTGGTGGTCACTTAGACTCTCCCCATATCCTGGCTACCATAAGTACTGTTGTAATGAGTATGCAAGGTTAGTTGCCTTGTTATCCATAACTAATTGTGGGCCCACTGGATCATACATAATTCTTAGTTCCTTCAGAAATTCACAATCTATTTTCCACAGGATTGCACTGACATTTCAACCTACAGAATCCAGGAACTGTCCTCACTCCACACTCTCTCAAACACCTGTTTTGCATATTCTTGTTAATGTCCAATCTAAGCAGTGTGACGTGGCACATTGCTGTAGTTTTGTCTTGACTTTTCCTGATGATCAGTGATGTTGAACATTCCTAGTAGGTTCGTCGGCAATTTACAAGCCTTTGATTTGAGAACTGCCCAGGCAGGTGGTTTGCCAATGGTGCCATTAAGCTGTTTGTCTGCTCAGTATTGAGTTTAAGTTCTTTATATATTTGCATATTGACACCTTGACTTCTGCAGGGGGGAGAAATCCCTTTCCCATTCTATAGGGAGCTGTTCCTTCTGTGGGTGGCTTCCTTTGCTTCTTATTGTATAGTCCCAACTTTGTCTACTGTTCCTTTTATTATCTATGGTTTTGGGAGTAACTGCCAAGAAAACTCATTGCCCAGATATTGCCCTGGCTAGCCCTTCTATTCTCTTCACTTATTTCTTCTCCCAGTTTGGAGACTTCAGTCTTCAATTCCTGTGATTTCCAGTGCATATCATATCGCTTAACACAGGGAGACTGTAGTGCCCTGTTGGGGCAGTCAGTCTGTGCTGTTACCCAGAGAGGAGATTCATTCACAAATGGAGCTAGTATAGAGTTCAGCCACTTTCCTCTTTCTGATGTCATTTCAATGACTCAAAAACCTTTCTACATATGTGGAAATATGGAGGGTGTAGCTCAAGTGCAGCTTTCAGTCAGCTGTTATTGGCTTGCAACATATCCTTGAAGTGTTAGACATTGGAAATTCACCTTTTAAATTATGTTTTTTTTTCTGGAGGTTTGGATAGTCTTTATTCATTGGGATAAACTCAAATTCAAGTCTTGAATTTACCTATATCAGTTATATATCTGTAGAAACATTTATTTAAAATAGTTAGTCTTTAGCTGCCAGTGTGTGAACACTTCTTAGAAAGACATACAAATGTCTCTTCACCCTAGACAGGATACCAAGGACAGACCAGAGAAAGGAATTCTCCTGATTCTGATGAACCAGTGGATTTAGTTACAGTTACTTAAAGAATGTGAATGAGAGATTATTTATAGGAACCTAAATAACATAATGTATGATTCTACTACTGTCTTCTGGCAACTGTTAACTCTTGGTGTATCATCAGGAAGGTGGGGACCTTGTGAACCTTTCTTTGGTAGCACCCATTAACTTATATCCTCATTATACTTGGTCTTCAGAAACCTACATACCTCCATAACAGAATGTAAGAACCAACATGGGATGCTGTCCTTTGATCCCCCCCCCCTCATACAAACATACATGTACATGCACAGACACACACATACTTTCACATGCACATGCCTGTACTCATAAGCACGCATGCATGGTTGTACACACACACTCTAACATGCACAGACACACACATGCACACACACACACACATACACACACACACACACACACACACACACACACACACACACGAGAAAAGACAAGATAGACAATACAACCATATCTGCAAACACAAACTTTCTTCAAAGGATTATGTGATCCTAATGCCTCCAGCCTTTCTTTCCCCAGGTTTCCCAAGCTCTTCTCTTTAGGAGTAGACCAGATAGGAGTCGCTGATGGAACAAGCTACCTTTTTGGACTTGGACAGGGTTTAAAGTCCAACACTTGCTTCTGAATTGTCCATTCACAGGTACATCATGAATGGCTTGAGAGTAAGTTGGATGCTCAGGCTACATTACAGGAGGAATAGTGGAATATCCTCGAATACCTAATACAAGGTGAACCCTGCCCTGTGTTGGCCTGATCTGTTAATGAAATTAGGAGACAAATTACCAGACAAAGAATGAGAATCAAACTTGGGGGTGTTTAGAGGGTGCATGCCCAGACTGTTTATTGGGTTAGAAAGAGAATATTTGCCAATTCTATTGCACTTGTGTTTGTAGAAACAATACAAGAACAAAGCCTTGTGGAAAGCCACTCATCTAGCATGCATGTACAAAATTGCAAGGGATGTGTGCTAGAAACATTGGAAAATCTCTTCTACCCCTGAAAGCCAAAGCCCCTGTGTGCAGAAAATGATTACAGTGGCAGCTATGCTTTATGTGCAGATGGCAGAAGGCAGGGAGTGGAGTGGAGCTGCACAGACCACAGCAGTCAATATGATATATGTTCAGGGGTCACAGAGTCCATCGGTGAACTAAGGGCACAGCTGGGCCTTGGTGACACTGGGGAGCCCCTGACCCTCATAGGGAACATCTGCTCAGAGCTTTGACTCATTCATTGAGTGCCTCCTCACCATTCAAGGGGTCCCAACTGGCATGTAAAATATTCTTTTAAATGCCAGATGCTGTTTGTTGCTGTTGTTACAGAAGTATAATCTGATATAGAAAAATATAGAGACAATTATTAAGTTGAAACAAGAAATAAACATCAGTGTTGCAGGAACCCAGGAAAGATAGAAAACTTACAGTACATGTATGCACAATTTAATTAAGGGAGAGAAAATAAAAGAGAATAAAGAGAGAGAGGAGGAGGCAGGAAAGGAAAGGAGGAAGGAGTGAAGGAAGCAGGGCATGTAGGATGGAAGGCAGGTTGGGGGTGGCCATGGAGAGGGAGAAATCCCATTCCCAGGCCTCCTATTTGCCATTTCTGACCTGCTTTTCATAATTCCACAGGGACTCCCTCAGTTCCAGTAATGGAGCCTGGAAATCTGGGGGAAAAAAAAGAAAGACCAAGGCTCTTTTTGGTTTCTGGGTGTTTTCTGGACAAGACTCTTTTAAAAGATCCAACAAATAATACAGGTTTTTAGCATACCTGTATATATATATATATATATATATATATATATATATATGTGTGTGTGTGTGTGTGTGTGTGTGTGTATGTATGTATGTATTAAATAGGCCTGCAATATTTCTTGGCAAAATTCTTCTTATTTCCTTGGAGTCAGTGGAAGTGACTATACACATACATTCCGAATATATATATGTATGTTGGTAGAAATGACTCTACACATAAATGCTGACCACATATATGTATGTCAGCAGAGATGATTATGCCAACCATATATACATGTATGTCACTTTAGGTGACTATATGCTTAGATGCCGACCACATACATCTATGTCAGTAGAGATGACTATAAACATACATACTGACATATATATGTATGTCAGTGGAGATGACTATACATACACATGCCAACCATACACTTGTATGTCCTCTCGTGCTGATGCCATGTGGATTGTCATCAACCTGACTTTTGTGAGGTCATCTGGTCCCTACATGATGTCTGAACAGAAAGCCACACTGTAGCCTACAGACACAGAGCAGTTAGAGACCCTCCATGGGTTCCAGGAGGCCACACTGTAGCCTACAGACACAGAGCAGTTAGAGACCCTCCGTGGGTTCCAGGAAGCCACACTGTAGCCCACAGACACAGAGCGGTTAGAGACCCTCCGTGGGTTCCACTTTTCTTAGAAGGAAGAGGCTTTCTTTGTGCTTCTCCGATATCTCTCTGTGCTTCCCGGGGTGACCTGAGTTTAACACGTCTTTTGCTCACCAGTGCTTTTGTGGTAACAGGGTAGTCAGCTCCACCTATAAGAAATCCGTGATGTTTTCATCTCCTTCACAATGATGCACATCACCAACCGACCCTTTGGTGTTATTATTCCGGTAAGAAAATCTGTCTTTAAATCAGAGTTCAAATCATTTATGTTAATGGTAGGAAATAACACATCTAGTCGGGTGTTTTGGAAAACAAACACTGGTACTGTTGTGTTTTGGAAGAAATATCTTGTTTGCCGAACTAATCACGAGTGTCATCAAATTTCTTTATACATTTTCATGGCTTACCAGAATGTTATACTTATCAAGGGCAAAAACAATATGTTTTTGAGTCACAATGTATTTATCAGATCCTTCATCTCTCAAATTTCTAATTAGAATCTCACATCCAGTAGTCGGCCTTTGCAATTTTGTTTCATATAATTCCCCTGGAAGCAATACATCATGGCTTATCAGTCCCCTGGTCCCCGTCCTGCTGGTGAGGTGGCTGCCGTAGCAGAGCAAGCAATGGAGAAGAAGGATCTTGGCACTGGGACGGACTCTCCTAACGAAGGGGAGCTGAGAAGGCCAGACCGTTCTTCATGTGCTCAGCAGCCCTTACACTTCCCTACGGGGATGTTCCTAGACATTAGAGCTCAGTACTGGCAATGTCAGTTTGTCTAGCTGCAGACAGCAGGCATGTGACTACCAGTTAGGAGAGGCACATTTCCCTGTGCATCACAGGCAGACAGTGGTTGGCTCCCAGGATTGTTAGGAAGTGGTGTCTACATCTCTGTGTGCCTCTAACATGTAACTTGTGATGGAACTCCTGGGCTTGTTTCCCAGGAGTGGCTTGACACTTAGGTGGGAGTCCAGCGATCCTCCCTGCCCTCTTCTTCTGGAATGCAATGTCAACAGACCACAAGCCCAATCATGACTGACTCTTATAAGCAAGCACAAGTGATCTGATTGAAGACCAGGGGATCTAGGCATTGCAGCTGGACATGAGCGATGATCAACCTCGTTGCATCTTTTTCTCTTTTAAGTAGGCTAGGAAACTTCAGGATACCTGTTCTCTGGCCCCGGCACACTGGCTACTTCCTATATAATGATCATCAGATACCCCTACATACACCTGCAGGGAGCTGATGTCCTGAGGTCTTCATGGTATGGCTGAGCTCTTCAGCAGCTGGAATGATCCCGCTCTCTTTTCTCTTCTCTCGTTCCCCACACTAACCCTGAGCCACTGGAACTCTTCAGCGTGAAGTTTCAGCCTACTCTGACTGCCCTGTTACTCATGTTGTCACTCATACTGGCACTCATGCTGTCAGTCACTCATGCTGTCAGTCACTCATACTGTCACTCATGCTGTCACTCATGCTGTCACTCATGCTGGAACGTCACTTTCCCTCTCTCCACCCACTGGCTTCTCATTGTACAACTTTCCCTCTCTCCACCCACTGGCTTCTCATTGTTGTTTCTATCCTGTCTCACACAGCCCTTCTACCATGACTTCTCACATATCTTCTGGCAGACTGAATCGTCATATCCTGGCTCTCCAGTCACACTTTGGAGCATAAATTGTTAGTCTCTCATCAATTCATGTCCTGCAGGTGTGCTCTGTCCTATGGTTTCCTCATCCATGGGGCACACTCACATTCCTATGACCAGTGGGGGCCTAAGGCAACTTTACTTGCTTAGATATTGTGGTGGTTTATATACGCTTGGCCCAGCGAGTGGCACTATTAGAAGGTGTGGCCTGTTGGAGTAGGTGTGTCATTGTGGGTGTGAGCTTTAAGACCCTCATCCTACCTGGCTAGAATCCAGCATGTTGCTATCAGCCTTTAGATGAAGATGTAGAACTCTCAGCTCCTCCTGCACTGTGCCTGCCTGGATGCTGCTATGCTCCCACCTTGATGATAATGGACTGAACCTCTGAACCTGTAAGCCAGCCCCAATTAAATGTTGTCCTTACAAGACTTGCTTTGGTCATGGTGCCTGTTCATAGCAGTAAAACCCTAACTAAGATAGATATGATTCAAGTATGGGCATGGAAAGAAGAGATAGTGGCCTGAGGTTACCTAGTGCCTAAACATGTCAATTCCAATGCTTTAGGGATTCAAGTCCTCTGGACTTCAAAAATCTTGCTGATGGGGAGGGTTAAGCCACCAGTGCAAATCAGTGCTCCATGAAAATCAGTTTCTGACATCAGCCTGTGTGTCTGTCTGGTAGCAAGTGACAAGGCCACATGGAAGATACAGAGTGGAAATTATTAAGCGAAGAATGGATGGATGATGATGAAGGGTAAGGAGATGGGACATTTGTTTTCTCTGAGAAAACAAACACTTAAAGGGCAGGTGAAGGAAACTGAAGTAAGAAGAGCCAGGGAGAACTTTGGCAATGACTTATGGTGACAGCACAGACACGAACCTCCTGAGGTCTCAGCAAGGAAGGCCGCATGCACACTGCTATGAGGAGACTGCAACAGCTGTTTGCTGTCTGACAGGTGGCCACTGGGCTTGTCCACAGAAGCCTGGGATAAGCCCAGGAGGGAGCTCCAAGGTGATTCAGGACAAGTAGCAATCAGACACTGATAGCTTTGGGATGGACCTCACTGTGATAGGAGAGAGTGAGGGGCAGAGACAATATTGGACAAAGGGGCAGAAATAGGGGGAGTGGTGAAAGGAAGGGGGGAGGGAGAAAGGAAGATGGAAAGACAGAAAAAAATCAAGAGACAGAGAAAGACAGAAATAGCTTGAGTTGGAGAGACAGAAAGATGGACAAAGACCCAAAGATAGAGGGTAAACGGGAAGAAAGAGACAATGACAAACACTGAACAAGAGAGACTTTAGAGGGTGATGGAAAGAGATGACATAGAGATAGAGAAAGGGAGAGAGACAGGGACCTAAACAGTGTTAGAGAAAAAGAGAAAGGTGAAAGGAAAGAGAAGCTGAGGGAATCCAAAGGTCTACATAAGGTAGAGTGTACCAGGCTCCCAGTACCTCCCAGTTCTCCCAGTGCCTCTCAATGTTCCCAGTGTCTCTCAGTACTCCCATGTTTCTCAGTGCTCCCTGTGCCTCTCAGTGCTTCCCGTGCTTCCAGAACTCTCAACTACTCTCAGTGTCTCCCAGTGCTCCCAGTGTTCCTAGTGACTCCCAATGCCTCCCCGTGCTTCCCAGTGGCCCAGACTGCTCCAGCCTCAGTTTGGCAGGGCTTTGGCCATAGACAGAGCCTATAACCCAGGTAGGCAGGCTTCTGGCAGTAAGAACAGGATACTCTCCAGTCTGCCTCGCTTCAGGACTTGGGAAGGGAAAAAGCTGGGGTAATCTTCAAGTTCAAGCCTGATTTCACTTACACTGGTTCACCTTTGGAAATAGAAATCGTAAAGCATTGGCTTGATGCCACTCTGATTTTGCCTGGCGCATTCAAAATGCAAAAGTGAATGGCTTTATTGATTTTTCTTCACCACAAAATAAGCCATAAAACACAAATAAATCAACCTTCCCAAGCAGAGCTGTTTGCAGTGGGGAGCAGACTGCCCGCCAGAGCTCATCAATTACACAACCTCCCCAGGCTCTCCGTTATTTTAGAGTTTAAGTAGAACTCACAAGCTGATGGCTCAACTTGCCACAGTCCTCTCCAGTCCTGGCTGTGTAAAAGCCACAGGCAGTTCTGTGAAGTGATGCCCCAGAATGGGCTTTCCTGAGCTCAGGTGCTGTCAGGGTGGGGTAGGGTTGGGGGAGAGGAACCTGTTCTCTATGGAAGCACAGTATATGCCTCAAATCATATGCATCTTCAGAGGATCAGAGCCAGTAGGATAGAATGACTTTCTATTATGAAGAGGAGTTTATGACACCGTATGAGCTGCAGACCAATGGTGGCTTTCTTCATGCAGGAGGGGCTGAGAATCCAATAGCTGCTCAGCAGATGAGGAGGGAGGTACCTCTGATCTGAGTCCACAGATCTGGAAGATTCCCAGAGAGATGCTGGTCTTCAGTCTACATGAGGAGGCTGAAGAAACTTACTTCTGAGGACAGCAAAAGATTGTAGCAGCAGCAGCAGCAACAGTGGAGAAGATGCACACACCAACAAGAAGTAAATGCAGGCAGGCTGCACTGATTTTTCTTGGGAGGTGGGGGTTCTCCCTTCCATTAATCCTTCCTAGAAGTCCTCACAAACTCACCCCAGGGAAGCTGATCCACTTCAGATCTAATCTAGTAGACAATCAACATTTAGCTGTCACATGTGGAACTACCACTACACACACTCTCCACATCTGGCCAGACCTGAATGTTCCCTATCTGTGTGCTTCATTTCCTTTTCTATGTCGTGTCAATCAGGGATCAACACATAAGCGCAGGCTGCCTCCTTTGAATGCTGGCTTGGGATATGAAGTAGGCTAGACACTGGGACACTGGGAGCTGACAGCTGTGGTAGCTGGAGAGGCAGAAGCCCATGTGTCTAGGACTGAGTCTGAGGTCCTGAGCCAGCTATGGATCAGCCAGAAGGAAGAAACTGGAAAACAAGGGCAATCATGAGCTGGACTTGGAAAAGCAACCCTGTCTCCATGCTGTGAATAAGCTTCAAAACTCATAGAGATGTATCTGCATTCCAGGTCAGCCAGGAAAGCCAGCAAAGGGATTATTACATCATGAACAGACCAACATGCATTTAGGGCAGAATTGCATTAAAATGGTTGGGAGGAGTAGCTGGACATTCCAATGACCAATCTTCATTTCTTCTTCTAAGAGGGAATACCAGCAGTCCATGGGCCCAATGGTGATTGACTCTTACAAGCAGTGCAACTAATCTGATGAAATACAGCTGTTTTGCCAAGAGTCGATCACTCAACAGCACATGGCTTTCCCAACTTCATGTCATCTTGCTTTCATAATCCACAGGAGCCAGCCAGTGCTGCCCTCACTTGCATGAATGTCACACAGGCAGTGCAGCCCAGGCCAATTCCCTGAAGTAAACTGCTTCTCCAACCCCTGGCAGCTTTCAACTGCTAAAGCTCCACAAGTGGAATTTTAACTGGATTAATCTTGTCTAGATCTGGTGCAGGCAGTTACAGCCACTGTGAGTTTGTGAGTGCAGTAGGCCTGTCTTGCTCAGTCTCCCCCACTCCTGGAACTTACGCTACGTCCTATGAGCCATGTGGTGAGGAGGGTTGGTATAGACATCCTTCTTGGGACTGAGAACTTTCTCAGCATTCCAACAAACTATACATCTCTAAGTGCCATTCACTGCACAAAAGTTCTACTGAGAAGGACTGAGAGTTGCACTAGTTTATAACTCAGTGTGCAGTTTGACACTAAGTCTATTTAACAAAATAATGGTAGTAGGCTCTTCCTTCCATCTGTGAGCATCCCAGTTATGGGTTCTTGGTCAGGTTACGACACCAGGGAACACCTTTCTGTTGTGGTGAGCTGAAAGTGTGTGATCCTATGTTACAGTTGAAGGGATGCAGGTGAATGGGAATGTGAATTTCACTTCCACCCCCGTATTCCAAGTTCTACTACCCTCATCTCACCCCCATCTTAAACTTTCTCTTTCCCCTTCTTAAGGGCCCCTTTCTAATTTTACGGCTTCCACATAAAATTTACCTCCCTATAAACACACACATATAAGGGCTGGAGAGGTGGCTCAGAGGTTAAGAGAGTTTCCTGTGCTTCGGAGGACCTGAGGTTGGTTCCCAGCACCTACATCAGGTGATTCCTAGCTGCCTGTCCCTTTAGCTCCAGGGAATCTGTGATGCTGTCTTCTGGCTTCTGCAGATATTCCCAACATGTGACATAAACACACACCCACACCACACCACACCCCCCACAAACTATATATATATATATATATATATATATATATATAATGTGATTTATAATATATAATGTATAATACTTTCATATGATAGAGAGCATGTGCTTTTTGTCTTTCTGAGCTTAAGACACCTCACTCAATACAGGAATTCCTAGTTTTCCCTCTCTATTCTGGGATGCCCACTTTGAATCTTATGCAGATCTTGTGCATGCTGCCACAGGCCTTGGGAGCTCATACGCACATCAGTCCTGCTGTGGCTGGAAAGGACTGTTTCCTTGAAGCTTTCCATCTCTTCTGGCTCTTACAATCTTTCCTCTCTTCCTCTGCCTTGATCCCTGGGCCTTGAGAGAAGAGGTTTGATGAAGACCTCCCATTTAGGGCTGAGTGCTCCAAAGTGTCTCCCTCTCTGCACACTGTCCAGTTGCTTTAATTCCCACCAGTACAGAAGACGTTTCTCTAATACGGTAGAATGCCGTGCTTATCTGTGGATACGGCAGTATGTCAATAGGAGTCATTTTGTTGCTATGCAGGTAGGCCTCTTGTGTAGGTTGCAGGGTTTGTAGCTGGATGATGATGACTGCCTTTGTCCTTTGGTAGTGTGGTGAGTACCTACCAGCACCATGAACCCTGGTCAGTAGAGGTAAAGCTTCTGGTTATGCACCAGCTTAACTTCTCAGTGTTTGATGACATAAGCCAATAGAGCCTTATTACTGGGTTGAAGAGAGTAAATGATGGCCTGTTATATCTGGGGCTTACTTGGGACCATTTCAGCCAGCAACTCTACAAACTGTAACACATTCCTGGAACTGAATGTTTTACTTGGTAGCAGAAGGTGTTCAGTTAGGACGTTATTTGGGGCCTCCATTTAGATTCCTTTCTCACACATATATATTTGGGGAAGCATCTATAGTAGTGGGCTTCCAGGTGGTTTTCAAATGGCTTTAGTGTTACTCGTCCCTCGCTCTTTGTTCTTCTCCCTCATTCCTCTCTATTGAATCCTCCTGCTGTAGGTTTCTGTCTATCTCTCCATCACACTAGCTTCTATTTCTCCTTACCTGAAGGTTCTTCTCCTCTGCCCTGGTCCTTTAAGAGGTTCCTAACTTCTATGGCAGTTGGTACTGTAGCACACATATCAAAGACTTGAAGGTTAACAACCACCTATAAGAGAATTCATAACATATTTGTTGTTTACAATCTGGGTTACCTCACTCAGGGTGACCTTTTCCTGCTCCATCCATTTACCTGCAAAGTTCATTTTTCTTAACAGCTGGATAATATTCCACCATGTAAACATACCACATTTTCATTATCCATAAGCTGAAGAACATCTACAGTTCCCAATTTTCAGATATTATGACTAGAACAACCATGAACATGGTTAAGCAAGTGTCTCTGTGGTAGGATGAAGTATTCTTGGGATGTATGCCCAAGAGAGGTATATCTGATGCTTGAAGTATCTATTCCCATCTTCCCATGGAACGGCCACACTGAAGTAGCTATGCAAGTTTTGCATTCCCATCAGCAGTGGATGGATGATCCCCTTTCTCTGTATCCTTGCCAACATTTGTCTTATTGATTGTGGCCATCCTAATTAGGGTAAAATCTCAAAATTTTTAATTTTCATTTCACTGATACTTAAGGACATTGAAACATTTCTTTAAGTGTTTCTCTACCATTAGTGTTTGATCCTTAGAGAATGCTTTGCTTAATTCTATACCTCATTTTAACTGGATTATTTGGGGGTTTTTTTTGATGTTTTATTTTTATTTTTTATTTTTTATTTTTTTACATATTTAAGATACTATCAGAAATAGATTTGATAAAGTGTTTTTCCAATCTGTAGGCTGCTGCTTTTCCCAAATGATCATACCCTTTGCCATACAGAAGCTTTTCAGTTTCATAAGGTCCTACTTGTTATTTATTGGTCTGAGTGGCTGTGCTATGGGTGTCCTGTTCAGAAAGTCCTTTCTTGTGTCAATAAGTTCAAACATTTTCTATTTTGTCTTTTATCATCCTCAGGGTCTGGTCTTATGTTGAGATCCTTGACCCACTTCAAGTTTAGCTTTCTGATAGATATGTATCTCTTTTCTTTCTTCTTCATGCAGCCATGAAGCTTGGTCTATACCTTTGTTAAAGACTCTGTCTTTTTCAGCAGATGCTGGTGAGGCTGTGGAGAAAGAGGAACACTCCTCCATTGCTAGTGGGACTGCAAGCTGGTACAACCACTATGGAAATCAGTTTGGTGGTTCCTCTGGAAATTGGACATAGTACTACCTGAGGATCCAGCAATACCACTCCTGGGCATATACCCAGAAGATGCTCCAACATGTAATAAGGACACATGCTCCACTATGTTCATAGCAGTCTTATTTATAATAACCAGAAGCTGGAAACAACTCAGATGTCCCTCAACAGAGGAATGGATACAGAAAATGTGGTACATCTACACAATGGAGTACTACTCAGCTATTAAAAACAATGAATTTATGAAATTCTTAGGGAAATGGATGGATCTGGAGAATATTATCCATAGTGAGGTAACCCAGTCACAAAAGAACACACATGGTATACACTCACTGATAATTGGATATTAGCCCAGAAGCTGAGAATACCCAAGATACAATCCAAAACCACAAGAAAGTCAAGAAGAAGGAAGACCAAAGTGTGGATACTTTGTTCCTTCTTAGAATAGAGAACAAAATACCCATGGAAGGAGTTGCAGAGACAAAGAATGGAGCAGAGACTGAAGGAAGGACAATCCAGAGACTGCCCCACCTGGGAATCCTTCCCATACACAATCACCAAACCCAGACTCTATTGTGGATGCCAACAAGTGCTAGTTGACAGGAGCCTGATATAGCTATCTCCTGAGAGGCTCTGCCAGTGCCCGACTAATACAGACATAGAGGCTCGCAGCCATCCATTGGACTAAGCACAGGATCCCCAATGAAGGAGCTAGAGAAAGGACCCAAGGAGCTGAAGGGTTTTGCAGCCCCATAGGAGGAACAACAATATGAACTAACCAGTACCCTCAGAGCTCCCAAGGACTAAACTACCAACCAAAGAGTACACATGGTGAGTCTTATGGCTCCAGCTGCATATGTTTTAGAGGATGGCCTAGTCAGTCATCAATGGGAGGAGAGGCCCTTGGCCTAATAAAGGTTCTATGTCCCAGTGTAGGGGAAGCAGGAGAGGGTGAGTTGGTGAGCAGGGGGAGGGAAGAGGGAATAGGGTGTTTTTTCCCGGAGGGGAAACTGGGAAAGGGGATATCATTTGAAATGTAAATAAAGAAAATATCAAATAAAAAATAAATGTAAAAAAAAAGATTCTGTCTTTTTTCCACTGTGTATTTTTTCTTTGTCAAAATTCAAATAGCCATACGTATATGATACTAAATCTGGGCATTCAACTCAATTCCATTGGTGAGTGTGTCTGTTTTTATGTTAGTGCTTTGCTATATTTAATTAGTATACTTCTGTAATATTGTTAACTTGAAATCCAGCTGCTCTTTTATTATTGATAATTGCTTTAGCCATCCAGGGCGTGTTTGTGTATCTGTGTGAAGCTGAAGCTTTTTATTTTTTAATTTTCAATTTCTATAATAAATTGTGTTGGAATTTTAATGGTGATTGCATTGACTTTGTATGTTGCTTTTAATAGAATAGACATTTCACGTATGATTCTTACTGATCCATGAACACAGGAGAACTTTCTGTCTTCTAGCACTGTCTTTAATTTCTTCAAGTTTTTTTTTTTTTCATTACAGAGGCCTTTCAATTGCTTGGTTAGAGTTATCTCAGGGTCTTCTTGAACCTATTATGTGGGATCCCACTTCTGTGGTTTCTTTTTTAATGTGATCATCATTTGTATATAGGAAGGCCACTGTTTTGTGTTAATTTTGTGTGCTGCAACTTTGCTGAAAGTGTTTATCAGCTGAAGAGGTTTTCTGGTAGAGTCTTTAGGGTTTTTATGTGTAAGATACTTTGACTATTTCCTTTCCTATTGTCCCCTTGACATCCTTCAGCTGTCTTATTGCTGTAGCTAAGATGTCAGGTACTATTTTTGTAGGTAAGGAGAAAGTGCACATCCCAGTCTTGTTCCCGATTTTAGTGGAAAATTGTTCATTTCTATTTAACTTGATGTTAGTTGTGAGCTTGCTGTAATTTTTTTTTTCTGTTCAGGTTTTGTCTTTTGTATCCTTAGTCCCTCCAAAGTTTTTGCCATGAGGTGATGTTGGATACTGTCAAAGGACTTTTCTACATTTCATGAGATGATCGTGTGACTTTTGTCTTTCAGTCATTTTATATGATGAATTATGTTTACTAATTTACATTTGTTGAATCATCCATGCATCTCAAGAATTAAACCAACTTGACCATTGTGGATAACTGTTTTGATGTGTTCTCTGATTAGGTTGTAAAGTATTTGAAAGAGAATTTTTGCATCTGTGTTCAAAAGGGATATCGATATACAATTTTTATTTTTGTTGGATGTCTGTGTAGTTTTGGTGTCACAATCACCATGATGTAAAGGCAACAGGGGAATGTTCCTTTGTTTAGTGGTTTATTCTGAGTCATGGAGACTTCCTTTTCCGGTCCTGTCTACTGATATTCTCTATGATTCTTTTGCCATGATAAGCATCTCTTTCTTTAAATTAGGGAGATTTTCTTCTATGATATCGTTAACCTATATTCTGTTTCTTTGACTTGGGTTTCTTCTTCTTTTCTTTTTTGCCTATTATTTTTAGGCTTGCTCTTCTCATAGTGTTCTAGGTTTCTTGGAGGTTTTGTGTCTGGACCATTTAGATTTAATATTTTCTTTGACTGAGCTATCCATTTCTTCTACTTTTTCTCCAAGACCTGAAATTCTCTCTTCTGCCTTTCAATCTGTTGACGAAGCTTACCTCTGAGTGTTTTTATTATTATTAAATTAGATTTATTAATTTCCTTTTAGGTGTGTTTTTTCTACATATATGTATGGATACCACATATATGCTTGGTACCCACCCACACAAATGAGAAGTAGGTATCAGATTACATGGAGCTGGTATTTGGGGTAGTGATAAACCATTATATGGATGCTGGGAATCCAACTTGGATCCTCTGCAAGAATATTAACCACTGAATGATGTCTCTGGCCCCAAAATATACTTTATTGTTTGTTTGTTTGTTTGGTTGGTTATTTTGTTTTGTTTTCTTCTAGCGGGGCTGCCTTGTCTGGCATCAATGGGAGAGGAAGCACCAAGTCTAACAGAGACTTGAAGTATCAGGGTGGAGGGATACCCAGGAGGGTCCCTACTTGCTCAGAGGAGAAAGGGAGGGGAGATGGGGGAAAGATTGGGGGAAGGGGTGTCCGGAGGGGGACAATGAACGGGATATGAAGTAAATAAGTAAAATAACAAACAAACAAACAAACAAACAAATAAGAAAAACTGTTATACTTAAGTATTAACACATTTTCTTGTCTTCTTCCAAGTATGAATATGATTTAATATCTTCAAAAATGTTTTCATAAGATGCTGTGTTGTATGTGAAAGAGAGTATAATTAGAAAAATATAATAATAACAATAATAATAATAATAAAGGACTTTGTCCCTCTGGAATACAGACCTTGTGAGAACACAGAGAACACAGTTACTTTCAATGTTACCTCTAAGAAGGGGCCCCCACAGGCAAACATTAATTGTTGCTTTTGTTTATGTTTGTACAGGAAGACGGTGTTTCATTGAAGAACTTTACCCTGAGGATATTTTCTCATCAAGAAGGTCTCTGTGATGAGCACTTTTCAAAACTTGGGCAGCTGAGTGAAAGGGGCTGTCTCTAACTTTCCCAGGGTGATGGCATTCTTGAGTGAGTTACTCACCTTCTTCTCCCCTTGGGCTATTAACCTGCCACTCCTCCTGCTGAGCTTCCCTGCAGCTCAGCAAAGGATTCTGGGAGGACCTGGGACCAAGAAAACTGTGCTTCTGTCTGCACGGGAGCTCTGCAGATATTGCTTCTCCTCACCTTTTCTCTAAAGGTTTATTTTTAAAAATGAGAAATAGACTGTGAGACGACCTCTCAGAGAAGGTGAGAGGAAGAGGGTTCGTTCAGTCTCGAGGGCGATAAAAGAAGGAAGATGGTAAAATAACTGTCTTATAAGAGCCAAAAACCTGAGATCAGGAAAGATCCTTTGTTCTGGTTAGGAGAAGGACTCACGAAGGCTGAGGTCAGCTGCTGAAGTACGTTTAGAAGTAAGATATGAAAACGAAACACAATAAATACTAATTTAGTCACTGGAAGAAT
>JADRCD010196402.1:12574-41028 GCA_019843815.1 Montemys delectorum | reverse complement strand
GTAGGCACGATTTTTAGATACAGACTTCCTGCTATGGTCAAAAAGCTATTTGACTTGAGTATGTGACTTTATTCTCAGCCCACAGAGAACAGGTTACATTCATTTAAGAAATGGTGTATGTATTAAGATGGTCTATCCATAAAGTCATTCACCAACTGTTTCAATGAGCAATGGTTCTGCATGGAAGGTGGTACAGACATTAGGTGAGGATAAGAATCTGGTTCATTGGCTGTGATGATTTTGAAAAGCATTCATCTCAAAGAAAGAGTAACTTATGAAGTCCTCTTCTTCAAACTTGATACAAGAGTTACAAATGTCAGGCAAAGCATTCAGTCTCACTCTTTGTTGTTCTCTTTTGTGCAAGCCACCTCCCAAGTTAATTGTCTATGTCTCCCTTGGGTATATAAATACTTTTGAAATATATAAGCTGTTCTGAAAACCATAGTATAGTGTAAAAACATTAAATAAACAATACTAATAGAGAGGCTGAGATAGGAGAAGCAAGATTTCAAGACCCTTACATTGTACATAGCAAAACACTGTCACAAACAAGCTGAAAGTATATATAGATTGTACAATATTGGATCTATTTCTCCAACTACCAAATTAGAGAGACCATTGGATGACAATCAACAAATTTCTAATTCTGCATATTATTGGATTTCAATCGCTTAGGATATGTTGGTAATATTAATTTTCATATTAAGATATTGAGAAAAGGTAATTGTCACTTCCTGTTGTTTTTGTTGTATGAAGTGGAATTAGATTTGTGTGGATTTGTTGAAAGATTACTTTCTTGCTTCTTCTAGGGTGTAGTTTTGCTCCTTATGTTGACGTGTCCATCTATTATCCCTTGGAGGACTGGATTTGTGGAAAGATATTGTGTAAATTTTGTTTTGTCATAGAATATCTTGTTTTCTTCATCTATGGTAATTGAGAGTTTTGCTGGGTATAGTACCCTGGGCTGGCATTTGTGTTCTTGTAGGGTCTGTATGACATCTGCCCAGGATCTTCTAGCTTTCATAGTCTCTGGTGAGAAGTCTGGTGTAATTCTGATAGGCCTGCCTTTATATGTTACTTGCCTTTTTTCCTTTACTGCTTTTAAAAATCTTTCTTTGTTTAGTACATTTGATGTTTTTATTATTATGTGATGGGAGGAATTTTTTTTCTGGTCTAGTCTATTTGGAGTTTTGTAGGCTTCTTGTTTTTTGTTTGTTTGTTTGTTTTGTTTTGTTTTCTGTAGGCTTCTTGTATGTTCATGGACATCTCTTTCTTTAGGTTAGGGAAGTTTTCCTCTACAATTTTGTTAAAGGTATTTACTGGCCCATTACATTGGGAGTCTTCACTCTCTTCTATAGCTATTATCCTTAGGTTTGGTCTTCTCATTGCATCCTGGATTTCCTGGATGTTTTGGGTTAGGAGCTTTTTGCTTTTTGCATTTTTTTTGACTGTTGTGTCAATGTTTTCTATGGTGTCTTCTGCCCCTGAGATTCTCTCTTCTATCTCTTGTATTCTGTTGGTGATGCTTGCATCTATGACTCCTGATTTCTTTCCTAGGTTTTCTATCTCCAGGGTTTTCTCTCTTTCTGATTTCTTTATTGTTTCTATTTCCATTTTTAGATTCTAGATGGTTTTGCTCATTTCCTTCACCTGTTTGATTGTGTTTTCCTGTAGTTCTTTAAGGGATTTTTGTGTTTCCTCTTTAAGAGCTTCTAGCTCTTTACCTGTATTCTCCTGTATTTCTTTGAGGGTGTTATTTATGTCTTTCTTAAGGTCCCGTATCATTGTCATGATAAGTGATTTTATATCTGAATCTTATATTCTGGTGTGATGGTGTGTACAGGACTGGCTATGGTGGGAGAATTGGGTTCTGATGATGCCAAGTGACCTTGGTTTGTGTTGTTTATTTTCTTACACTTGCCCCTGGCCATCTGGTTAACTCTAGGGCTACCTGCCCTTGCTAATTCTGACTGGAGTCAGTCCTTCCTGTGATCCTAGTTGTATCAGAACTCCTCAGACTCAGGCAGTCTCTGTGGCCCTGTGATTTGGGGATCCTGTGACCTTGGGCTTATTAGAGTACCTGGGAGTGCAGCAGCTTCCTCTGGGTGTTGTGGGACTGGCTGTAGAGCTTGTGTCCAAGGTCTGCTCAGGACACCAGCCCAGAGAGACAGGAAAGAACCTGAGCCACTCTGCTGGTGGAGTTCCTGTGTGCCTGGTCCGGCAGGTCCCAGTTACTCCCGGTGTGGGGACAGATGTTGAGTCCCCCTCACCTCTGAACCTGAGTGCTTCAGAGTGCTGGGAGTGGAGCCTCCTCTGGGTGTTGTGGGACTGGCTACAGAGCTTGTGCCCAAGGTCCGCCCAGGACACTAGCCCCTCCTGTAATTCTTTAATGGATTTTTGTGTTTCCTCTTTAAGGGTTTCTACTTGTTTACTCTTGATCTCCTGTAATTCTTTAAGGGATTTTTTTTGTGTTTCCTCTTAGGGCTTGTACCTCTTTACCTATATTCTCCTGTATTTCTTTAAGGTAATTATTCATGTCCTTCTTAAATTCCTCTATCACCATCATGAGATATGATTTTAGATCCAAATCTTGCTTTTCCGGTGTTTTTGGATATCCAAGACTTGCTGTGGTGGGAGTACTAGGTTCTGATGAAGCCAAGTAGTCTTGGTTTCTGTTGGTAAGATTCTTGTATTTGCCTTTCACCATCTGTTGATCTCTGGTGGTAGATGTTCTTCCTGTCTCTGGCTGGAGCTTGTTCCTCCTGTGGATCTGTAAGTCTGTGTCAGCACTTCTGGGAGATCAACTCTCCTCTGGTAAAACCTGGGCACAGATGGCTGTGGATAAGTCGTCCCTCCTGAGTCCTGAGTCCATGGGATAGAGCACTCCCTGTAGGTAAGCTCTACGCTTGCAGGGAAGGGGCAGAGAGGGCTATGGATCTGCCACTGTCGCTCCGAGGTGTAGATGGAGTTAGAAAGGATCCTGTCCTGGCTGCCCTGCCACTTGTGAGGCCTGTGCCTCCCCTCTCATCCCACCTTAGAAAGTCACTAGAGAGAAAATGGCAGACACACAATTTTTAAACTACACATTCTCAATTTTCATATGAGAAATGTTCTACTCTATCTGCACTAATGGTACTCATTGGAATCTATGTGTGTTATGTATTACTCTGTTTTCTGTCCTCGAAATGGAAAACAAACTCAGATATTTATTCTCCATTTAATGTGCTCTACAGTTATAACTGGGCAGTTTGCTGAGCTTCACCTCTCCTGACCTACTCTTGCTTCCTCCAGCCAGCACATCTGAGGATTCATCCTCCAAATTGTGACCAGAACAAAATTCTCATCTCAGCATCTTCATTAGAAGGAACTCAAGACAAGACAGGCATTAAAGAAAAAAAATCTATATTTGAAAGGGAAGGAGAGGGTGCAGGATAATTGTACAGGAACTAGAGAAAGGTGGGAATCATGTAAATGTCATGTAAATAGAAAAATTTCAAGAACTTAACAGAAATATTTCAAAAATAATTTAAATATGCAAATCAAAATATGTAGAGCTAGAATACATATATGAGAGAAAAGTTGTGACATTTGTCTCTATAGGCAATAGATACATCACTAAGTAGAATATTTTCCACTTCTATACACTTTATGTGAGTTTTATTGACCTTTTTCTTCTTTGTGTGTATATGTGTGTTGTGCACATATATGTATATGTATGTTTCCATGTGTGAGGGCATATGAGTGGGGCATCACACTATACGTGTACATGTGAGTGAACTAAATTGATGTAAGGAATCTTCCTCAGTTGCTCTCTTATTCATGGAGGCAGAACATCCTATCATCTATGCCCAGAGCTCATCAAGTAGCAAGGCTGACTAACCATCTTAACCTGGGGAAGCCCCTGTCTCAGCTTTCTGGGCCTGAAAGTACAGGGGACCACAATGCAAACTCAGCATGTAAATGGAGTCATTGGATACAAATTATAGTCCACATGCTTTGGAGCAAGTTCTGTAACTGTTGAACCATCTTGCTTCCCCCACATGATTTTCAAGTGTTATGGAACTTAAGAGCATTTAGGTTTTTGCATAATAACAGATACATTTCAGCCGGAAGGTCTTGGAGTAAGTCCTCTCTGGGTAGAGGTAGGGCTCTTGGCACTTTGAGGAGACATGTTCTGAGCCAGGCAGACCTTGGCCACAGACATGAGCGGCCAGCTTGCTGCACTCAG
This sequence comes from Montemys delectorum, assembly GCA_019843815.1. Lineage (NCBI taxonomy): Eukaryota > Metazoa > Chordata > Mammalia > Rodentia > Muridae > Montemys > Montemys delectorum. The sequence continues at coordinate 36,800 of JADRCD010196402.1, read as the reverse complement.
GAGGTGTTAGAAGTCATCCTACAGAAGAGAGTAAGTGCAGACCCATAGATCCTGATTTCAGAGGAAAGTTGGCCCCTGACGCCAGGCCCTTAAGGGACAATTTGTGAACTGTGACTACACTCAGTGCTCTCACCAAATTATCTCCAACACCTCATCCATGGCAGTTCAGGGAGCTACCTTGTACTTTGGGCAACTGACTGGTGTTGAAGAATGAACTTGGATTCTGATTCATAGTTTATCCTCCTGTCTGTCTTGTTTTGAGTTCCTTCCAATGAAGAGTCTGAGATGAGATTTTTGTTCTGGTCAAAACCTGGGAAAATGAATCCTCAGATGCACTGTTTAGAGGAAGCAGGGATAGAACAAGAGAGGTGAAGCTCAGCAGAGTGCACAGTGGAAAACTTTGGAGCATGTTAAATGGAGAACAAGTGTGTGAGTTTGGTTTCCATTGAACAGGACAAAAAACAAAGACTAAGTAACTTATTTATTCTTGTTTTTGGTTGGTTTATTGATTGAATGACTGATTGACAGATTGATAGATTGGTTGACTGTAGCCTAGGATGGTTTCAAATTCCCCATATGGAAAAGTTGGGCCAGAGCTCCTGATTTCCCTGTCTCTGTCATCTGAGTAATGAATTATAGAGCTACAGCACCATGTTCAGTGGTTTTTTGTCAAACCTGCATATTAATTATAGTTCTGGAGGCTTGGTGTCCAGGACTGAAAACTATGACTACTGTCTTAGTCAGGGTTTCTATTCCTGAACAAACATCATGACCAAGGAGCAAATTGGGCAGGAAAGGAAACTTACACTTCCACACTGCTGTTCATCACCGAAGAAAGTCAGGACTGGAACTCAAGCAGGTCATGGAGGGATGTTACTGGCTTGCTTCCTCTGCCTTGCTCAACTTGCTTTCTTAAAGAACCCAAAACTACCAGCCCACAATGTTCCTCTCCCCCCCCCTTGATCACCAATTGAGAAAATGACTTACAGCTGGATATCATGGAGGCATTTCCTCAACTGAAGCTCTTTTCTCTGTGATAACTATAGCTTGTGTCAAGTTGACACACAAAACCAGCCAGTACAACTACTCAGCCTCAAAGAAGGGCATATAAAGGCAAATAGGTGCCTGCAAGAATGGAAAAGTACTTTTTCCCACAACAATTTGCCCATTACTAGAAAAAAAAGTATTTGTCAATTGTTAAGTGGCCTGATACCATGACTCCAAACAGCCACTCTTGACTTATATCCCTTACTCCTGAGTATCCCTTACTCATACATTAGCAACTGAGTTTCAACCTCTGTTTCAGAGAGGGAAAGCACATCAAAACAGTAGCCAGAAACAAGGCTTGTTATTACCAAAATATTTGGAGTACAGCACAAAATAAACCAAGATTGACAAGCCTGAGGAGAGGATACCAAGACTATATCCTGAAACATGAACTCTGTGGCATTCCTAGACCTTCCTGTCAGACACATTAGCTCAAGACTTTAGGATGATGTTGTCAGGACTGCAATGGTGGATCCAATAGGATCTGTCAGGAGTAGACATCCAATCCACTGTTTGTAAACTCCCCACTACTCCATGGCCTCCTACAGGGAGAGACCACAGCCACCAAATTACAGATGGGAAAGATGAGCTCAGTAGAGCTACTGTATCATCTCATAGTCTGAATGAAGACAGAGTTATGTCTATGAACTTACCCTTTACTCTCACCCTCTAGGGCAGGTCTGGAACAGGGTAAGAAGCTGATAAATGTCTGAAGCATGAATGAAAGTCAGACAGCATTAATATTAGTCACATGACCACTTGCAGTAGAATCTTCTACTCCAAACTCACATTTTCTGCACTACACTGCACAGAATATTCCAATGTCCACAGCCTATATGATGTACAGCTTAGACAGCTGCCTAAATGCATCTAGATGATAAAGAATCATAAAAAAAGGAAGAAAGGAAGAAATGTAGGCAGGAAGGATTGATTGAATGAACATACAACACTAATGTAAATACTTCTGCTCAAACTTTCTCTTCCATTTAGCACCCTTTTCAGAAGTATATATGAAACAAAAAGAGATTCTTTACTCCACACAGTCATTGAAATGGAAAAATTTGTTCCAAAATTTCACAAATCTGCTACTCCTCCGAAAATTGTGCACAAGAGACTCAGAGAACTTGGTCAGGAAAAACTGGCAACCATGTGGACCAGAAGAAGGAGGACATATAATTGAGATCCAAGACTTATTTAACCCAAACTTATATACCCAGAATGAGGGTGAGTTGGTCATAGTAGAGGGGGCTGCTGGTATTGGGAAGTCAACACTGGCCAGGCAGGTGAGGAGAGCCTGGAAGGAAGGCCTGCTCTACAGGCATCGCTTCCAGCATGTCTTTTTCTTCAACTGCAGAGAGCTGGCCCAATGCAAGCAGCTAAGTCTGGCTAGGCTCATAGCACAAGGCCAGGATGAGCCCACAGCTCCCATCAAGCAGATCCTATCTCACCCTGAGAAGCTGCTCTTCATCCTGGATGGCATAGATGAGCCAGCATGGGTCTTGGAGAAGCAGAATCCTGAGATACGTGTGCACTGGAGTCAAACACAGCCTGTGCACACTCTGCTGGGCAGTTTATTAGGGAAATTCATCTTTCCTGGGGCTTCCTTCCTGCTCACAGCTCGGACAACAGCATTCATACAGACATTCATTCCTTCCCTGGTGCAGCCATGTCAGGTGGAAGTGCTAGGATTCACTGAGTTTGAAAGGAAAGACTACTTCTACAAATATTTTGCAAGAGAAAAGGATGCAATTACTGCATTCAGAATGGTTGAATGTAACCCAGTGCTCCTGACCCTATGTGAGGTTCCCTGGGTGTGCTGGTTGGTCTGCATTTGCCTGGAAAAGCAGATGAAGCAGGGTGAAGAACTCTCACTGACCTCACAGACTACTACAGCCCTCTGCCTGAAATACCTTTCCCTGACAATCCCAAGTCAGCCCATGGAGACCCAGCTCAGAGCCCTCTGCTCACTGGCTGCGGAGGGGATCTGCCAACGAAGGATCCTGTTCAATGAAAGTGACCTCTGTAAGCAAGGGTTAGCAGAGTGTGCCATTGACACTTTAGTGGAGATTGGTGTCCTTCAAAAGCAGCCCAGCTCTCTGAACTACAGCTTTGCCCACTTGTGTCTCCAGGAGTTCTTTGCAGCAATGTCCTACATCTTGGAGGATAGTGAGGAACGACATGGTGATATGAAAAACAACAGAATTGTAGAAACACTGATGGAACGGTATGGAAGACAAACCCTATTTGAGGCACCCACTGTGCGCTTTTTGTTTGGTCTTTTGAGTAAAGAGGGATTGAAAGAAATGGAGAAGTTCTTTTCCTGCAGCCTTCCTAGGAAGACAAAATTGACGCTGCTATGGCACATCCTAGAGAAATCCCAACCCCATCAACCACCTTGTCTGGGATTACTCCACTGTCTGTATGAAAATCAGGAAATGGAGCTCCTGACACAGGTGATGCATGATCTTCAAGGACCAATAGTGCCTGGCCCAGGTGATAAGGCACACACAGTGTTCCAGACAAACGTGAAGCACCTGGTGGTACAGACAGACATGGAGCTCATGGTGGTCACTTTCTGCATTAAGTTCTGCTATGATGTGAGGAGTCTTCAGCTGAATATTGAAAGACAGCAGGGATATGAGTTGATGGCCCCAAGGATGGTTCTGTGAGTATCCAGACACAGTCCTCTCTCCAGGTTCCCTGTGGATCCCATAAGACCACATATTCTGAGCATTTTTCTATTCGCTTCGGTCTGCTTGATCATGGGATGGGGTTATGAACTTGTCTCTCCCTGTGCCTTGGTGAGGACCACCCAGCTTTTCTAATTCTAATCATCTTCACCCTTCAAGGGGTTCCAAAGGCTATAGATATTGGTCCTCCCTCTTAATATGCTTCCTCTGTGAAATAAAGCTCATTCCTGACTCCACCATCTGCTCTTCCCAAGAAAGTGACATTGACCCTGAGATCTTTCCCCATAACCTAAGAGTGCATATTTATGAGAGTTCCTATGTATTCACTGCCCAGATAATATCTCTGTGTGTCAATGAAGGCAGCCTGGCCCTGGCACTCACCTGAAAGGCTCCATAACTTTCTCCCAATACCAGCAGCAAGGTAAAGTTCTTCCAGGATTCGCTACCCCTGTGCAGTAGTGGTTATTTAGTATCAGTATGTGTCTCACCTCCCTCTACTTGATTCACCCGATAAACATTCATTAAGTACATATTTTATAAAATGACCTACCAATCAGTCATAAGAGAAGATATGTAATGGTTGTTTAAGGATCACAGAAACTGGGAGAGAAGACAGACAACTACTCTAATTACATGGAGAGTGACTCTTGAGATGGCCAAGCACAAAGGGAAGGGAGTGTTTATTTATGTGGAGAGATCTTGGGGGGAGGGGTGCAGAGTATAGTAATGTTTTTAACTTGAGTCTTCTCTTTTTACATGTTGAATCTTTTTCTCCTAATAATCTGAGCTGGAGTTACTGGCATACACCTAAAATTCCACCATTCATTAAGGCAGGAAGGGTCCTTGATTTCAGGATTTTGACACCAGTTTTGACAAGAAAGAAAAGGTTCCTGTAAAAACTAAATGAAGTGAAAGTAGTGGAGTGACTGTGAGAGAACAGGACAGGGTGAGGAGAAGGGAGAAGTAGGGCAAAGAGCACATGTGATCAAACCTTGTTTCACACACACAGGAAGCAGTCAATGACTGTATTATATGAGTAGGATGGACTAATAAAAACATGCTTGCAAAAAGTGATGATATATCAATGATCAAAACAAAAAAGGTTGGTATCAACCAGAATTCTATTTCTCAAGGAGGACAGCATTAAAGATTGGAGATGATGAACTTGGCTGTGCACATCTGTCATCCAAAACTCAGTAAGCAGAGGCAAGAAGGCCAGAAGTCCCAGTCCACCCTGTTTTTTTGGCCATGTTTGTGTCTAAATCCCTCCTCATTGAAGTCTTGCCTGGTTATAGGAAATAGCCAGTTCAGGCTCCATATCCCCCATTGCGAGCAGTCTTATCTAGGGTCACTCTCCTAGTTTCCTGGGAGTTTCTATTGTCCTAGTTTTCTAGTTCATCCCAGAGATGTCCCCCCACATCCAATTGTTTCTCCCAGCACTCTCTCCTTTCATCACTCCCCTACCTCACCCCTACTATTCCTATTCCTACCATCTCCCCTAGACAGTTCCATCTGTCCAATCATCCTGTTGATGTCTAATCTATTTCACCTTCTCAGTGTATCCTATTCTTGTTACTTAGCTTCCTTGGGACTGTGGATTGTAGCATAGTTATCCTGTTCTTTATGACTAATACCCACTTATAAGTGAATACATAAGTAATGTTTGTATTTCTGGGTCTGGATCACCTCACTCAAGGTGATCTTTTTCTAGTTTCATCTATCTGCCTGTAAATTTCATGATGTCATTGTTTTTAATAGCTGAATATTAGTCCATTGTGTAAATGTACCACATTTTTGCCTGTTCTTTGTTGGAGGGGCATCTAAGTTGTTTCCAATTTCTGGCTATTACAAATATAGCTGCTATGAACACAGTTGAACAAGTGTCCTTATGGTACGGTGAAGCTTCTTTTGAATATATGTCTAGGAGTGGTATAGCTGTGTCTAGAGATAGATCTATTCCCAACTTTCTGAGAAACTGCAAAATTGATTTTCAAAATGGTTGTACATATTTGCACCCCTACCAGCAATGGAGAAGTGTTCCCTTTTCTCTATATCCTCACCAACACGGGCTATTCCTTGATTTTTCTTATCTGAGCCATTCTGACAGATACAACATGGAACTAAGGATGGTGAATATTCCTATAAGTCCTTCATAGGTATTAGAGATTCTCTGTTGAGAATTCTGTGTTTAGATCTGTACTCCCATTTTATTCATTAATTGATTGATTGATGTACATTCCAATTGCAGCTTCCCCTCCTGTACTCCCAATTCCACCCTTCACCTCACCTCCCCACCCCTTGCATTTTATGTTCAGAGAAAAGGAGGATTCTCATGATCATCGACCCTCCTTGGCATTTCAAATTGTAGGTGCATCTTCTCCTATTGAAGCTAGACAAGGCAGCCCAGTTTTGAGAAAAGGGATTCAAAAGCTGGCAGCAAAGTCAAAGACAGCTCCAGCTCCTGCAGGTAGGAATCCCACAAGAAGACCAAGCTGCAGCTTTGATACATATGTGTAGGGGTCCTAGATCCAACCAATGCATGCTTTCTGGTTGCTGGTTCAGTCACTGTGAGCACATATTGGCCTAGGTTAGTTGATCCTGTACGTTTTCTTGTAGTGTGCTTGACCTCTCCTGCTCCTTCAATCCCTCATGCCCTTCTTCCAAAGATTTCCCAAGATACACCCAATGTTTGGCTGTGGGTCTCTGCATCTGTTTCCATCAACTACTGGGTGAAGCCTGTGACATTACAGTTTTACTAGGCAATTGTCTACAAGTATAGCAGAATATCATTAGTAGTGTTGAGGTGGGCTCTCTCATGGTATTTTCTCTCAATTTTTAGTTTTGTTATTTGCTTTGTGGCTTTCTAGTTTCTTGAGTCTTTATATATTTTGAATATCAGCCCTCTGTCAGATATGGAGTTGGTGAAAATCTTTCCCATTCTGTAGACTGCCATTTGCCCTTTTGATGGTGTCCTTTGCCTTACAAGAAACTTTTCAGTTTCATGAGGTCCCATTTAATTGTTGACCTTAGTGCCTGAGCTGTTGGTGTTCTGTTCAGAAAATTGTCTCCTTTGTTGCTGCATTCAAATCTACTCTCCACTTTTCTTCTATCAGAGTTAGTATATCTGATTTCAAGATTAGGTTTTTGGGCCACTTGGACTTGAGATGAATCTATTTGCATTCTTCTACAGAGAGATGTCTACTTAAATCAACATTTGTTGAAGATGCTTTTCCTATGGTATAGTTTTGGCTTCTTTGTCAACAGTCATTAGATATATGGGTTTATTTCTGGTTCTTTGATTTGAGTCCTTGGATCAAACTTCAGTACCATGTGTTTTTTTACTACTATTGCTTTCTAATACAGCTTGAAAAAGAGATAGTGATATCGCCAGAAGTTCTACTATTTGTGCAGAATTCACTTAGCTGTGCTGGGTTTTTGTTTTTCCACATGAAGTTGGACATTGTTCTTTCAAGGTCTGTAAAGAATTGTGTTGGTATTTAGATGGGAATTGCATTGAATCTGCAAGTTGCTTCTGGTAGGACAGCCATTTTTACTGTGTTAATCCCACTGATCCATAAACTGGGCAGATCTTAGCATCTTCTGATGTTTTCTTCAATTTCATTTTCAAAAACTTCAAGTCCTTGTCATACAGGGCTTTCATTTTCTTGGTTAGATTTATTCAAAGTATTTATGCCTATTGTGAAGGATGTTGTTCTCCAATATATTTCTTAGCTCGTTTGATGTTGTTTGTTTTTTTTACAGGAGAGCTATATTTTTGGCTTTTCTTTTTTGGTTAGTTTTGTTTGGGTTTGAGGTTTTGGTTTGGTTTTTTTTTTTTTTTTTTTTTTTTGGTTTGATTTGGTTTTTGGTTTTTAGTTTTGTTTTGTTTTGCTTGTATTGTTTTAGTTAATATTGTATCCAGCCACTTTGCTGAAGGTGTTTAACAGCTGTGGAACTTCTCTGGTAAAACTTTTGGGGTTACTACCCTATCATCTGAGAATAGTGATACTTTGATTCTTCCTTTCCAATTTGTATCTTTTGGTCCCCTTTAGTTATTTTATCGATCTAGCTAAAAGTTCAAATTCTATATTGAATACTATGGAGACAATGGACTGCCTTGTCTTGTCCCTGATTTTAGTGGACTTATTTTAATGTTGCTCTCCATTTAACTTGATGTTGGCTATCAAGTGGGTGTACACTGTCTTTATTGATTTTAGGTATGGGTCTTATATCCATGATTTTTCCAAGGCTTTTACCAAGAAGGGTGTTGGATTTTGTCAAATGCTTTTTCAGCATCCAGTGAGGTGATAATGTGGGTATTTTTTCCTTCCTTTTGTTTCTGAAGTGGATTACATTGTTGAATGATCATATGTTAAATCATCCCAAAATGCCTAGGATGATGCCTACTTGATCATGATGGGTAATGTTTTTTATGTCTTTTTGGATTTGGTTTGCAAATATTTTATTCGGTATTTTTCTAGCAATGTTAATAAGGGAGCTTAGAGTGAAGATTCTTGGTAGAATATGTGACTTAGGGATCAGAAGTCCTGTAACCTCATAAAAATTGAGTTTGGCAGTGTTTCTTCCATCTCCATTTTGTGGAATTATTTGATGATTATTGGTATTAGCTATTCTTGTAAGTCTGGTAGAATTCAGCACTAAAGCTATCTGATCCTGGGTTTTCTGTTTGGTTTGGCTTGGGTTGTTTTTTCTTTTCTTCATTTTCTTCCTTTCTTTCTTTTCTTTTCTTTTCTTTTTTTTGTGAATTTTAGTGAGTGTTCCTATTTTGTTAGGAGTTATGAGTTTATACAGATTGTTTATCTGATCTTGATTTAGTCTTGGTAAGTGGTATACATCAAGGAAATAGTCCATTTAGTTAAGATTTAGAAGTCTGTGGAATACAGGTTTTTGAAGTAAGACTTAAAGATTCTTTAAATTTCTTCAGTGTTTGTTGTTAAATCCCTCAATTCATTTCTGATGTTGTTAGTTTGGAAAGTCTCTCTGCCTTTTAGTTAGTTGAGTAAGGAAAAATGTTTTGTATATATGTATTAGGTCCACTTGAATCATAATATCTCTTTGTTCCATTGTTTCTCTCTTTAGTTTCTGTTTGAATAACTTGTGCATTGTTGTTGAATTATTGCACTATTAATGTGTAGAGTTTAATATGTGATTTGAATTTTAGTAATGTTTCTTTTATAAATATGGATACCCTTGAATTTGAGAGATAGATATTTATAATTAAGATGTCACCTTGGTAAATTTTCGCTTTGATGAGTATGAAGTGTCCTTCTCTGTCTTTTTTTCTTAATTTTGGTTGGAAGTCTATTTTATTAGATATTAATGGCTACTACAGCTTGCTTCTTGGGTCCATTTTCTTAGAAATCTTGTTCCAGCCCTTAACTCTAAGAAAATGTGTACCTTCTATCTTAAAGTGTATTTCTTGCATGCAGCTTAATGATGGATCCTGTTTTCACATGCATTTTGATAATCTATGTCTTTTTGTTGGGACATTGAATGCACTGATGTGGAGAGATATTAAAGACCAATAATGTTTAATTCCTTTTATTTTAATGTTGATGATGATAGTGTGTTTGTGTGTGTGTATGTGTGTGTGTGTGTGTGTGTGTGTGTGTTTATTTCCTGTGTTTTCATAGGTGTAGCTAACATTGTGTTGGAGTTTTCCTTCTACTATCTTTTGTAGGGCTTGATTTGTGGATAGATAGTATTTAAATTCAGTTTCATAGTGAAACATCTTCTTTTTCTACAACTATGATGATTGCAAGTTTGGCTAGGTATAGCAGTCTGGGTTGGCATCATGGTCTCTTAAAGTCTGCAATACACCTGCACAGGCTCTTCTAGCTTTTATAGTCTCTGTTGAGATGTCTGATTAATTCAAATAGATCTATCTTCATATGTCACTTGGACATTTCCCTTGCAGCTTTTAATATTCTTTCTTTTTTGTATATTTAGTGTTTAGATTATTATGTGGCAGGAGGATTTTCCTTTTTGCTCAAATCTATTTAGTGTTTCACAAGCTTCTTGTTTGCTTATAAGTATGTCTTTCTTTAGGTTAGAAAATTGTTCTTCTATGATTTATTGAAAACTATTTCTGGGCCTTTGAGGTGGAAATCTTCTACTTCTTCTATTCTTATTATTCTGAAGTTTTATCCTTTCATAGCATCCCAAATTTCCTGGATGTTTCTGTCAGAAACTTTGTTGATTTAACATTTTCTTTGACCAATGTGTTGATTTTTATGGTATATTCTACTCCTGAGATTCTGTCTTGTATTCTGTTGGTGATGCTTGCATGTGTGCTTTCTGTTCTCTTACCGGGGTTTTCTGTCTCCAAGATTGATTCAGTTTGTGTTTTCTTTATTGCTTCTATTTCCATCTTCAGGTCTTGAACAATTATATTCATTTTCATTCCCTGTTTGATTGTACCTTCCCTATTTCTATAAGGGGGTTATTCATTTATTTTAAAGGATTCTATCACCTCCACAAGATTGGATTTAAGATCATTTTCTTGTGCTTCAACTGTGTTAGGGTATCCAGGACTTGCTGTAGTTGGATACATAGGCTCTGGTGATGCCATATTGTGCCAGCTTTTCTTGACTATTTTCTTATGTTGGCTGCTAGCAGTTACTATAGTCTTGGGTGTTGATTTCTGAAAATATCTTTACTGGATGGATATTTTTTAGATTGGTTTTTCCCTTGCTTTGTGTTTCCTCTCTGTCTTCTACCTGAGTGGTCTAGAGTTCTGGTGACTATCACCTCTTCAGGTCCAGTAGGGCATCTCCCCTGGAGTTTTTGTGGCCTGTATAGGATCTGGGGTTTCAGGGGTTCACCTTCCTTCTGGGGATCATAATACCAGTGTCCAGGATTCTTGGTGCCACAGAGGCCTTTGGGAAAGCAGGCAGAATTGTGGGCCATGAAATGGAGTTCAGAGGCTGGATACAGTCTACAGTTGTTGGGAGTATTTTAAGGGACCTTGGCATGCAAGGGCTTGGAATGGGTTATTTGTGGTGCCTGCAAGCATATGGGACTGAAGGCCAAGTAGTGGGCTTAAAATGGGGTATAGGAAACAGGAACATTCTAGGATGTGCTTTAGGGTGTCTGGAAGGCAATTGCCAGATTTTGGCTGGTTGTACCTGATGCCTGCAGGCTCCGGGGAATGTAGGCAGAATGATGGGCCGGAAAATGAAGCACAGGGGACAGAGAAGGGCAAGGCTTTGAAATCTTTTTTATTAGATATTTTCAATATTTACATTTTAAATGTTATCCCCTTTCATGTTTTCCCCTCCAAAAACACACTATCCTACCCCCTCCCCCTGCTCACAAACTCACCCGCTCCTGCTTCCCTGTCTTGGTATTGCCCTACACTGGTGCATTGAGCCTTCTCAGGAACAAGGTGCTCTCCTCCAATTGATGTCCAACAGGCCATCCTCTGCTACATATGCAGCTGGAGCCATGGGTCCCTCCATGTATATTCTTTGGTTGGCAGTTTAGTCCCTGGGAGATCTGGGGGTACTGGTTGATTAATATTGTTATTCCTCCTATGGAGCTGCAAGGTCATTCAACTCCTTTGGTCCTTTCTCTAGGACCTTGTGCTCAGTCCAATGGTTGGCTGAGAGCATCCAACTCTGTATTTGTCAGGCACTGGCAGAGACTCTCGAGAGACAACTTTATCAGGCTTCTGTCAGCAAGAACTTGTTGGTATCCACAATAGAGTTTGGGTTTGGTGATTGTATATGGGATGGATCCCCAGGTAGGGCAGTCTCTGGATTATCATTCCTTCAGTCTCTAGTCCACACTTTGTCTCTGTAACTCCTTCCATGGGTATTTTGTTCCCCCTTCTAAGAAGGAATGAAGTATCCACACTTTGGTCTTCCTTCTTCTTGAGTTTGATGTGGTTCTTGGATTGTATCTTGGGTATTCCAAGGTTCTGGGCTAATATCCACATATCAACGAGTGCATACAATCTGTGTTCTTTTGTGATTGGGTTAATTTACTCAGGATGATATCCTCCAGACCCATCCATTTCCCTAAAAATTTCATAAATTCATTGTTTTTAATAGCTGAGTAGTATTCCACTGTGAAAATGTACAACATTTTCTGTATCCATTCCTCTGTTGAGGGACGTCTGAGTTCTTCCCAGCTTCTGGCTATTACAAATAAGGCTCCTATGAATATAGTGGAGCATGTGTCCTTATTACATGTTGGAACATTTTCTGGAAATATGCACAGGAAATATAGTTTCTGGGTATATGCACAGGAAATGTATAGCTGGGTTCTCAAGTTGTACTGTGTCCAATTTCCTGAAGAGCCGCCAAACTGATTTCCAGAGTTGCTGTACCTGTTTGCAATTCCACCAGCAGTGGAGGAGTGTTCCTCTTTCTCTGCATTCTTGCCAACATCTGCTGTCACCTGAGTTTTTTGATCTTAGCCATTCTGACTGGTGTGAGGTGGAATCTCAAGGTTGTTTTGATTTACATTTCCCTGATGATTTAGGATTCTGAAAACTTCTTTAGGTGCTTCTCAACCATTCAGTATTCTTCAGTTGAAAATTCTTTGTTTAGCTCAGTACCCTATTTTTATTAGGGTTATTTGGCTCTCTGGAGTTTAACTTCTTGAGTGCTTTGTATATATTGGATAATAGTCCTCTATCAGATGTAGGGTTGGTAAAGTTCTTTTTGTTGGTTGTTGTTTTGTCCAATTAACAGTGTCCTTTGCCTTACAGAAGCTTTGCAATTTTATGGAATCTGAATTTCAATTCTTGACCAGGAAATTTTGCCCTGTGACCATGTGTTCCAGGCTCTTCCCCACTTTCTTTTTTATTAGCTTCATTGTATCTGGTTTTATATGGAGGTCCTTGATCCACTTGGAATTGAGCTTTGTGCAAGGAGATAAGAATGAATCAATTTGCATTCTTCTACATGTTAACTCCAGTTGAGCCAGCACCATTTGTTGAAAATGCTGTCTTTTTTTCCACTGGATGATTTTAGCTCCTTTGTCAGAGATCAAGTGACCATAGATGTGTGGGTTCATTTCTGGGTCTTCAATTCTATTCCATTGATCTACTTGCCTGCCATTGAACCAACACCATGCAGTTTTTATCACAACTTCTCTGTTGTACAGTTTGAGGTCAGGAATGGTGATTCCCCCACAAGTTCTTTTATTGTTGAGAATAGTTTTTGCTATCCTAGGTTTTTTGTTATTCCAGATGAATTTACAAATTGCTCTTTTTAATTCTATGAAGAATTGAATTGAATTTTTTGATGGGGATTACATTGAATCTGTAGATTTCTATTGGCAAGATGGCCATTTTTATTATATTCATCCTGCCAATCCATGAGCATGGGAGATCTTTCCATCTTCTGAGAGCTTCCATTTCCTTCTTCAGAATCTTGAAGTTCTTGTCATACAGATCTTTTACTTGCTTAGTTAGAGTTACACCAAGGTATTTTATAATATTGTGACTATTTCTTAGCCTGTTTATCCTTTATGTAGAGGAAGACCACTGATTTGCTTGAATTAATTTTATAACAGGCCACTTTGCTGAAGTTGTTTATCAGCTGTAGGAGTTCTCTGGTGGAATTTTTGGGGTCACTTAAGTATATTATCATATCATCTACAAATAGTGATAATTTGACTTCTTCCTTTCCAATTTGTATTCCTTTGATCTCCTTTTGTTGTCTAATTGCTCTGGTTAGGACTTCAATATTGAATAGGTAGGGAGAGAGTGGGCAGCCTTGTCTAGTCCCTAATTTTAGTGGGATTGCTTCAAGTTTCTCTCCATTTAGTTTGATGTTGGCTATTAGTTTGCTGTATATTACTATTACTATGTTTAGGAATGGACCTTAAATTCCTGATCCTTCCAAGACTTTTACCATGAAGGGGTGTTGGATTTTGTCGAATGCTTTCTCAGCATCTAATGAGATGACCATATGGTTTATTTCTTTGAGTATGTTTATATAGAGAATTACATTGATGGATTTCCATATATTGAACTATCCCTGTATCCCTGGGATGAAGCCTACTTGATCATGATGGATGATCGTTTTGATGTGTTCTTGGATTCGGTTTGCAAGAATTTTATAGAGTATTTTTGCATCAATATTCATAAGGGAAATTGGTCAGAAATTTTTTTAGGGGAGTTAGGTCTTCATGTGGTTTAGGTATCAGAGTAATTGTGGCTTCATAGAATGAATTGGCGTAGAATACCTTCTGTTTTTATTTTATGGAATAGTTTAAGGAGTACTGGTATGAGGTCTTCTCTGTAGGTCTCATAGAACCCTGCACTAAACCCATCTGGTCCTGGGCTTTTGTTGCTTGTGAGACTATTAATGACTGTTTCTATTTATTTAGGGAATATGGGACTGTTTAGATTGTTTATCTGATCTTGATTTAACTTTGGTACCTGGTATCTGTCTAGAAAATTGTCCATTTCATCCAAGTTCTCCAGTTTTGTTTAGTATAGGCTTTTGTAGTAGGATCTGGTGATTTTTTTGGATTTTCTCAGTTCCTGTTGTTATATTTTCCTTTTCATTTCTGAGTTTGTTTATTAAGATACTGTTGCTGTACCCTCTAGTTAGTCTGGCTAAGGGTTGATCTATTTTGTTGATTTTCTCAAAGAACTAACTCCTGGTTTGGTTGATTCTTTGTATAATTCTTTTTGTTTCCATTTGGTTGATTCAACCCTGAGTTTGATTATTTCCTGCCATAGACTCTTCTTGGGAGTATTTGCTTCTGTTTGTTCTAGAGCTTTCAGATGTGCTGTCAAATTGCTGGCATATGCTCTCTCCAGTTACTTTTTGAAGGCACTCAGAGCTATGAGTTTTCCTCTTAGGACTGCTTTCATTGTGTCCCATAGGTTTGGGTATGCTATGGCTTCATTTTTATCAAACTTTAAAAAGTCTTTAATTTCGTTCTTTATTTCTTCCTTGACCAAGTTATCATTGAGTAGAGTGTTGTTCAGCTTCCATGTGTATGTGGGCTTTCTATTGCTTATGTTGTTATTGAGGAGCAGCCTTAGTCCGTGGTGATCTGATAGGAAGGAATTATTTCAATTTTCTTATAACTGTTTTGTGACCGATTATATGGTCAATTTTGGAGAAGGTACCATGAGGTGCTGAGAAGAATGTATATCCTCTTGTTTTAGGATAAAATGTTCTATAAAAATCTGTTTTTCAGACCTTTACTCCAAGGTAGTGTTTGTCTTTGACACTGAGGTGCTTTTCCTGTATGTAGAAAAATGTTGGGTCCTGTTTACCTAACAAGTCTCTTAGTCTATGTCTTTTTATTGGGGGAATTAAGTTCATTGATGTTAAGAGATGTTAAGGAATAGAGATTACTGCTTGGTGTTATTTTTGTTGTTATTTGTATATTTGTGTGGTTATCTTTTCAGTTTGTTGAAAGAAGATTACTTTCTTGCTTTTTCTAGGGTGTAGTTTCCTTGTGTTGGCATTTCCCGTCTATTATCCTTTGTAGGGCTGGATTTGTGGAAATATATTATGTAACTTAGATTTTGTCATGGAATATCTTGGTTTCTCCATCTACGGTAATTGAGAGTTTTGCTGAGTATAGTAGTCTGGGCTGGCATTAGTGTTCTTGTAGGGTCTGTATGACATCTGCCCAGGATCTTCTAGCCTTCATAATCTCTGGTGAGAAGTCTGGTGTAATTGTGATAGGTCTGCCTTAATATGTCACTTGAACTTTTCCCTTACTGCTTTTAATATTCCTTATTTATTTAATGTATTTGGTGTTTTGATTATTATGTGATGAGAGGAATTTCTTTTCTGGTCCAATCTATTTAGAGTTCTGTAGGCTTTTTGTATGTTCATGGGCATCTCTTTTTTTAGGTTAGGGAAGTTTTCTTCTATCATTTAGTTGACAATATGTACTGGTCCATTAAGTTGGGAATCTTCGCTCTCTTCTATAACTATTATCCTTAGGTTTGGTCTTCTCATTGTGTCCTGAATTTCCTGGATGTTTGGGTTAGGAGCTTTTTGCATTTTGCATTTTCTTTGATGGTTGTATCAATGTTTTCTATGGTATCTTCTGCCCCTGAGATTCTCTCTTCTATGCCTTGTATTTTGTTTGTGATGCTTGTATCTATGACTCCTGACTTCTTTCCTAGGTTTTCTACCTCCAGGTTTGTCTCCCTTTTTGATTACTTTATTGTTTATTTTTCCCTTTTTAGATCCTGGATGGTTTTGTTCAGTTCCTTCACCTGTTTGGTTGTGTTTTCCCATAATTTTTCAAGGGAATTTTGTGTTTCCTCTTTAAGGGCTTTTTCCTGTTTATCTGTGTTCTCTTGTATTTCTTTAAGCAAGTTATTTATGCCCTCTTTAATGTCCTCTATCATCATCATGAAATGTGATTTTAAATCAGAGTCTTGCTTTTCTGGTGTGTTGGGGTAACCAGAGTTCTCTATGGAGGGATAACTGTGTTCTAAAGGTGCCAAGTAGACTTGGTTTCTGTTGCTTATGTTCTTGTGATTGCCTTTCACCATCTGGTTATCTCTGGTGTTAGCTGGTCTTGATATATCTGAATGTGGCTTGTCTGTGTCAGTACTTCCGTTAGACCAGTTCTATCTGGGAGGAATTTAGGTATGGAGAGCAGTAGTACAGGGTCAGCTCTGGGATGTAAACTGAGACCAGAAGGATCCAGTCCCCAGCTGATCCTTGGTGCTGTGTCCTTATAGCTCTTGGAGGGTCCTTCTTTGGCTAGGAATTTGAAGAGAAGTGGTGGTCTTACCTGTGCTGGAAAGTGTATAGGCACTCCTGGGAAGCTCACTCCCTCCAGGCATTATTTGGATATGGAGCCCTGTGGCAGAGGATCTGATCCAGGCACTGACCAGAAGACTCCTGTTCTAGGCTGTCCATCACCACCTCAGGGTTCCAGGCTGGTTCTTCTGTGCAAAAGTGGTGGTCCTACCTGTGCTCACAGGCCTCTCTGCACTCCTAAGAGGCTCACTCCCTCCCAACACTATTTGGGTAGAGGCTTTGAAATCTTTTTTTTTCTTTTTTTTTCTGGTTATTTTTTATTAGATATTTTCTTTATTTACATGTAAATTTCTCCTTTCCCAGGTTCCCCTCCAAAAAACAAATGAACAAACAAACAAAAACAAGAAAAAAACCCTTTTGCCTCCCCCCTCCCCATGCCTGCAACCCCACCCTCTCCCACTTATTGGCCCTGGCATTCCCCTACACTGGGGCATAAAACCTTCACAAGGCCGAAGTCCTTTCCTCCTATTGATGATCGAATTTGCAATCCTCTACTATACACATGCTGCTAGAACACTCAGTCCCACGCTGTATAGTCCTTGATTGGTGGTTGGGTCCCTGGGAGCTCTGAGGGTACTAGTTAGTAATTGTTGTTCATCCTAAGGGGCTGCAAACCCTTCAGCTCCACAGATCCTTTCTCTAACTCCTTCATTGGGGACCGTGTACTCAGTTCAATGAATGGCTGTGAGCCTCTACATCTGTATTAGTCAGGTATTGTCAGGAGGCTTTGAAATCTTAAAGCCTGTCCCCATTCATTTACTTCCTGACCTAAAGCCACACCTCCTAATATTGCCCAAAGAGTACCATGAGTTCAACAAACCATTCAAATGCCCAGGACTCAGGGTTACATCTCATTCAAAGCACCATATCTAGCAAGCACAAGACCCTGGCTTTGATCTACAGAAGAAAGGAAAAATTGTGTTACACCCTTTAATCTATTCTCTGTATACTTGCCTATGAGAAAATTGAATCAGACTTTATCAGTTATCTTATATTCACATTTATTTTCTTAATGAATCAAGACTGTCTCCTCCTGGAACTAAATGTCTAGTACAGTATCATCCTGACAAGCCTACATACAGATAATAATGCCTACAGAGAATAGCATGATCAAATGGATGGTTTTCCTACTATTGGCCATTTTATGATGTTTCTAAATGTCTATGGTTATTAAAAGTTAGCCTTCAAGGGCTTGATACAGATGTTGCAAATAGAAGTCATCTGATGTGAAAATTCAGAAGAAATCTGACTATGTAGAGAGATGGAGGTGAGATAAGACAGGAGAAACCTGAAACACCATTGTGTTTGCAAAGAACAGTGCCATTAGGCCCTGGGGATCATCCCATGAGAACGTGAGAGTCTTCGTCTGCCAGTAAACAAGTAAAGTGAGAGGGAAAATCAGCCAGACAAGGCAAAAAAACAGAAGACCAATAACACTACAAAAACCGTTCAGTGCTAAAGTTGGCCAAAGCCAAGGGAAGGGAAAGAAACTGCTCAGGAAATTAAGGCAGGGTGAGGAATTTGAATGGCTCATAGTGGCACCTCATGCTTTTTATTTTTTTATTTTTTTTTTTTTGTTTATTTACTTACTCATTTTTTTATTTTTTATTAGATATTTCCCTTTTCCCCTCTGGAAAAAAAAAAAAAAACCTTGTTCCTTCCCCACTCCCCCTGCTCACCAACCCACCTTCTCTTGCTTCCTGACCCTGGCATTCCCCTACATGGGGGCATAGAACCTTCACAGGACCAAGGGCCTCTCCTCCCATTGATGACCGACTAGGCTATCCTATGCTACATATGCAGCTGGAGCCATGAGTCCCACCATGTGCACTCTTTGTTTGATGGTTTATCCCTGGGATCTCTGAGGGTACTAGTTAGTTCATATCATTGTCCCTCCATAGGGGTTGTAAACTCCTTCACCTCCTTGGGTCCTTTCTCTAGCTCCTTCACTGGGGACCCTGTACTCAGTCCAATGGATGGCTATGAACCTCTACTTCTGTATTAGTTGGGCACTGTCTGAGCCTATGAGGAGACAGCTATATCAGTCTCCTGTCAGCCAGCACTTGCTGGCATCCACAATAGTGTCTGAGTTTGGTGATTGAATGTGGCAAGGATTCCCAGGTGGGGCAGTCTGTGGATTGTCCTTCCTTCAGTCTCTGCTCCATACTTTTTCTCTGCAACTCCTTCCATGGGTATTTTGTTCTCCCTTCTAAGAATGATCAAAGTATCCACACTTTGGTCTTCCTTCTTCTTGAGTTTCTGGTGGTTTGTGGATTATATCTTGTGTATTATGAGCTTCTGGGTTAATAATCCACTTATCACTGAGTACTTTTATCACTGAGTACATATGATATGTGTTCTTTTGTGATTAGATTACCTTACTCGGGATAATATTCTCCAGATCCATCCATTTCCCTAAGAATTTCATAAATTTGTTTTCAATAGCTGAGTAGTACTCCATTGAGTAAATGTACCACATTTTCTGTATCCATTCCTCTGTTGAGGAATATCTGGGTTGTTTCTAGTTTCTGGATATTATAAATAAGGCTGCTATGAACATAGTAGAGCATGTGTCCTTATTACATGTCGAAACATCTTCTGGGTATATGCCCAGAAGTGGTATATTTGGGTCCTCAGGTAGTACTATGTTCAATTTACTGAGGAACCACCAAACTGATTTCCAGAGTGGTTGTGCCAGCTTGCAATCCCACCAGCAATGAAAGATTGTTCCTCTTTCTCCACAACCTTGCCAGAATCTACTGTTACCTGAGTTTTTGATCTCAGTGATTCTGACTGGTGACACCTCACACGTTTTAAATATTGTAATCTGGATTTCCATGTTTATTTGGTATAAGTACTGACAATACATCAAGACCGCCATCCTCGGGGGGCTAGAGGAGTGGGTCAGGAAGAAAGAACACTTGCTGCTCTTTCAGAAGATGTGGATCCATTCCAAGCACCCATATTAGGTGGCTTGTCCAGCGGATACAAGGCATAACTTCTAGCCTCTGGCAGGTCCTATATACATATAGGGCACAGACAATCATATGAAGTAAAAATATACAAATGCATTTTAAAAATCATTCTTTGAAGTTCAGTACTTGGTTTCCCCAATATTTCTTTGGTGGTTTTATTTTATTTTTTATTTTTTTTTATTTTTTATTTTTTTGGCTTTTTGAGACAGGGTTTCTCTGTGTAGCCCTGGCTGTCCTGCAACTCACTCTGTAGGCCAGGCTGGCTTCGAACTCAGAAATCCACCTGACTCTGCCTCCCAAGTGCTGGGATTAAAGGTGTGCACCACCACTGCCCACTGGTGTTATACATTTTTAAAAATATAAACATTTTATTTTTTCCATTCAAAGTTTCCTGCTTTAAATCTATGTTTGGGCAGTTGTGGTTTTTGCTTTTTGTTTTTTGATTATTTTTTGAGTTTCTTTATTTCCTTTCTTTGTAGTTCTGGGGATCCAGTGTTGTATAGACCATGCATGTTGCTGCTCACAGTCTTTTGGTATTTGTATCTTAGTCTAGCCTAGAATTCAACATTCTCACGCCTAGTAAACTTTGTTGCTGGCATTAAGGAATAAAGGAATGCATGCTACTATTTTGGACTGATCTTTCTATCTCTCTCTCTCTCTCTCTCTCTATCTCTCTCTCTTTGTGGTGTGTGTGTGTGTGTGTGTGTGTGTGTGTGTGTGTGTCACTGTGTTTTGTCTCTTTCTCTTTGGCTTTCTCAGTATTTTGGTCCCTCTCTGCCTCTTTATCTCTCCCTATTTCTGTGTGTCTGTGTGTCTGTGTGTGTGTGTGTGTGTGTGTGTGTGTGTGTGACTGTCTCTCTTTGTCTCTCCCTGTGTTTCTGTCTCTATTTCCTCTCTACCTCTGCTCTTATTTATGTCTGTTTTTCTATCTCTCTCTGTCTGTCTCTGTCTGTGTGTGTGGTTGGGTGTGTGTGTGTGTGTGTGTGTGTGTGTGTGTGTGTCCACTCTCCCTCCTCTCCCTACGGTTCTCCCCTTGGAAGAATACAAGGGCCATGTGAACTAGCACAACTGTGGTATAGTGTGTGATCACAATTACCATACCATTGTAGAGTCATTCCCATCTGCCAATCCTGACCTTTCTTCCTTCAAGCTTTCCATCATGAGACTAGAGAAATCTGCTCCAAAGGAAAGCAGGTGCTCTCATATCAAATAGAGGAAATCCATCTGAATTTCCAAAGTCCCATTTTGTGTCACGTCCTAATATGACCACTCTAGATTAAAAACAAAAGATTCAAGCCATTTGTTCACACCCTTGGGACACCTGAACTGAGTCAGAAACAGACACACAAAATGAACACATGGATGCTATCTTAAAGGACATAGATGATGAACCACCCAAAGAAGAGGATCCAAAATTTGTAGCAAAGGAACATGTAAAAGGCTAATGAATTCTTTGGATAGCATACCAGTAACTGGGGCTCAGGCAGATAAAAACCAATCTGCTTTTTGTGGGGCTGCGCACAGACCACACACAACACAAGTCTCCCCTCCACTCTCTCCTCAGGTGTAGGTGGACCCCAATCGCTGATGCCAGTTGGAACATTTTCTTCTTCAATCTTAAATTCACCAAAAACCTGGTGGAGCTAGACCTGAGTGGAAATCCACTGAGCTACTCTGCAGTACGCAATCTTTGTAAGGCCCTGAGACACCCTGACTGCCAACTAAAGACCTTGTGGTGAGTCTGGCCTGGGTTCACCTGTAAAGCAGGGGTAGATTCGACTAAAGGTAAAGGATGTCTAGGGTGGGATTGGTATTTATCAAATAGTCACTGAACTCCCATTACCACAACTATAAAGCATGCCAGACTTCTTAAGATAAATGGGATTCTGTTCTTGGGGATCATGAAAGACTGCATTCATCAAGAAATCTCACTAGCTAATGATAACACTGAACTCATGAGGGCTTCAGTGGAGCACATTTCCTGAGGACATGGCTAAAGCAGAAGTGAAGAATACAGAGGCAAGGGGAAGCCTCTGGGGGGAGAGATCCAGGTCTAAGGAATGGCATCTCCTTCATTTCTTCTACCCTCTGCCCTCATAATCAGACTTCTGTTTCTATGGGCTTTATCTTGATTAAGATTTCACTTGATGAATGAGATTATGCTCTATTCTACATCTGGTGAATTTCATGTGACATGACTCTTGAAAAATAGAGATCAGAGGCCCTAGGACTATGGAGCTCTGCCATGGTCAATGGCAGCAAAGCATTGGTCCTGACCTATATCCATAGCTCCTGTGACTCAGTTGTGCAGAGCTCGGAATTCTCAACCTAGTCCAGAAAAGGCACAACAGAAAACTAACCACTGGCATCTCAGCATGCTAAGGCTCACAAAGGGAGACCTGAGATCAGTTTTCAAAAGCAATGATCCTTGGAGAAGCTGATGGTGAGCATCTCCCATGCAGGCTTGTTGAATGTGGCCTCACATCCACATGCTGCTCACTCCTGGCCAAAGTGCTCAGTGCTCGCTCCAGCCTGACTGAGCTAAACCTGCAGCTGAATGACCTGGGTGACGATGGTGTGAGGATGCTGTGTAAGGGACTCAGGAATCGTGCCTGCAACCTCAGCATCCTGCGGTAAGCAAGCCCTGCAATTCCTTTCTAAACATAAGGAGGGGAAGGGACATAGGTGAGTTCCCAGAGGACAAAACATATAAAAGAAAAGGGATAGATATTTCATAATCAGCCTGGCTCCTCATCAGCTGTGCCACTTACACCCTGTGATTGGGCAAGGCACTATCTTCTGGAAAACTCAATGTCCTCATGGATTAAATGGAACGTGATACCCATCTCTTGTACATGTAATATTTATTATATATTATATATTATATATTATATATTATATATTATATATGAAATAACATAATGTACACATTTGTAGAAACAAAGATAATACTAGGTTAGTAGCTGGGCATGGGGAAATCACTTGTATTACCATGGCTATCTACAGTAAGAGACCCCCAGGTTTGCTTTACTCAAGGAGAGTGCCTCAATCACTTATTTATTCATTAATTCATGTATGCATGCATTCATAGTAAGTTCTCTGTATGCCAAGCATTGGTGCAGGCCCTAGGAAAATAAACACAAAAACACATGGCTCTGTCTTCTGAGTTATGTGGAAAGAAACAGACAATGATTACCCATCAGCCTATGACTCTGTATGGATAAACTGCTAAATTCTGTTCATTCAACAATATTATGAGAGTGTAATTCTGTGAGGGACATAATTTTGCTGAATGGACCAAGAGGTCTCTCTGAGGCCTGAAGGAGAAATGAGTCTTGGTTCAGCAAACATTAGACCAGTAGACCAAGCAAAGGCAGAGTTGGGGAAGGCTCTGGAGCAGATAGGGGAGTGTCACAGGGGTTGACCACAGAAGCCTGAGACAGTTTTCAGTACCTGGAGCTGTACCATTCCCCCTGGCCTAGAGTTCCATGCAAACTAAGAAAACCTCCAAACTACAGCCCTGGAGACATGTGTCCTCCTCCACACAGCCCTTCCTGCTGTCTCTGTGCTGCTCTATCTCCCGTTCCTCCACCTTCTTAGCACAAGGGCAGTTTCTAGAGCACCACTTCCCAAAGGTTCCTGGCCAGTGCCTTTCATGAGCTCAGAGACATAGTGGCTCTGGACCCCTGTACCCAGAGCCTGCTGGTTCTTTCAGCCAACAGGAAGAGTCAGGCAAGCCTGTACCCTGGCACTTCCTTCTGTCTGATCTTCTGCTGCAACTCTCTTAGGAGCAGTTTTGCAGTGAGGCTTCTTGTTTTTACACTTCCGGTAGCTGAAACAGGCCCAGCTGGTTGGCACCTTTGTTCCCCAGCACATTTTCAGCCGTGACTGTTCTTCACACACTGAAGAACATGTCCAGGACTAACCTCTGCTGCAATCTGCTTCTAGAAAACTCAATTATATGTGAATTCTTAGCTGTCTCCTTCCCTCCTAAAGACAGAACAATCTTGTACTTAAAGGCTCTGTTGCCCTCCCCATATAACAGCTTGGTGTCATTACACAGCCTCTCAGAGAGGAGGAGACTTTCCCTCCTGCCTTGTCTGCCTCACAGCAGGCAGAGTGGCAATGATGTATCCATGCTTAGGAACAAAGGCTCTGAAATGCGGAGAAGTCAGGAACTACTCTAACACCATCAATAACCCTGCAACTTTAGGGTCATAAGAATGGACCAGAGGACCTTGGTAGTGGCTTCTGTGTAAGGACAAGCTTTCCTTCCTTGACACTAAAGGAATGGAGAGGGTAAGTGAGAATGGAATCGAAGCTCTTTCCTTCAAGGTGAATATCCATGAAACCTTCCATCCCAGCACTATGGGTTCACCTTGAAGAGCTGCCCAGAATACCCCTGGGAATATGGACACGACTATCAGCATTTAGGAATGCTGATAGCTACAGATGTGCCCTTTGCCAACAAGAGCCCCCTTATCTATGGCCATGTTCCCCTCCCTGCAACAATCTATTTCCAATGACTGGCCTGTGGAGAGGAGATATAAAGAGCCAACCCTTCATTTCAGCTCTAGAGTATTCCAAAAGTCCTCTCTTGTATTCTGATCTCTCTGAACATTGAAAGTCCCACAGAGACTGCCTCATGGATACATCTCCTTCCTCTCAGCCTGCTGCTACTGCTCTCTCTCTCTCTCTCTCTCTCTCTCTCTCTCTCTCTCTCTCTCTC
>JADRCD010196402.1:0-12564 GCA_019843815.1 Montemys delectorum | reverse complement strand
CTCTCTCTCTCTCTCTCTCTCTCTCTCTCTCTCTCTCTCTCTCTCTCCCCCTCTCTCCCTCTCTCCCCTTTGTCCTGATATTTTATAAAAGATAGGACTGAATGAGCCACCTCACTGGCTCCATCCACAGACAACAGCATCCAGGATTCTGAACTTGACTTCTCAAGATCCTGTGGTGGATCCCAGAAGAAATAGCCCCCTCTTGTGCTTGTAGGCTGGACCAGGACTGTCTCAGTGACCAGGTGATCACAGAGCTCAGGACTCTGGAGGCAAAGAATCCAAAGCTGCACATCTCCAGCACATGGTAAGGGGGGAAGGGAGACAAAGAATTCCCTCTCATCAACCCTGGCCTTATGTGGCTGGTTCAAAGCTGAGAGGTGGGGAAATGGTCCTGGCAAGGGAAAGACACAGAAAGCCTGGAAGAAACCAGGAAACCACAGTGATTGAAGTAGGGAAGGGTTCTGTATGTATGGACATTGTATTTTTTTAATTTATTTATTTATTTATTTATTTATTTATTTTGGAAAAAGTAGAATCTTACAACATGCCCACCTCTGGGAACCGGAAGTGTGATGACAGTAGCTACCAGTAATGCCAGATCATTGGAACAATGAAAGCAGGAACCACAGTGAATAAAGACATGGAAGAATGCTTAGAGGACTAAACACTCTTTATCACTGTTTCAATTCTAATGCTCAGACCAACACATAAATGAAAGGGAATGTACACTCTCTACCACATACACTAGCGAGAAAATGCCAGTTTAGTGGCCGTGTGGAGATATAGCTTTCTGTTAACTGTGAGTTAGACCAAGACATCCCAGTAAGTAGGGACAAGGCGACAAAGACTGACCCATGAGTTAGACACGTGGAGGGGCTAGGGGCTAACACTTGGAGCTGGTATTCCTGAGCCACAAAGAACAGTTTATCCAGGCCCAGACTGGGATTCTCAGCTGCAAGAAAAAAAAAAACTGTCTCAAAAGGAGAGGGGAAAGTCTCACCCAAGGGAAAAGAGTCCTAGAAGGAGGGTCAGGGCAGCACAGGGGTAGCTTTGAGCTCAAGAACTCTTCCCTAGGACCACATGGACAGATGTTTACTCTAACCAGTGGGGAACGGAGGCTTAGCAGCTCTGGGCTATTGAGTATGGATCTCCATGTGATAGCTGGGGTAGGATGCAAATCTACAGAGTTTCTGGGTCCCAGATTTCAGCACCAATGATGTGTTTATTAAAAGATAAAGAGAGAGGGGGATATTTCTAAGGAGGCGTAGTCAGGTTTGGGGGAAGGGGATGTCTCAGTGGGATCATGCCAAGGCATCCCTCCCCTCTGAGGGACCAGCCACATGAAGGCATAGTACAGAATAGAGTTTATTCTGGGCATGGGAAGGGGGATTAAGAGGCCAGTAGAGGCAGAGAAAAGCAGAGAGAGAGAAAGAGAGAGAGAGAGAGAGAGAGAGAGAGAGAGAGAGAGAGAGAGAGAGAGAGAGAATAGAAGTAGAGACTGGCCATGAGCATGTGGAGAGAGGAGGGAAGGGAATGGAGAAGAGGTGAGAGGACAGAGCAGGAGCAAGAAGGCAAGAGACCAAGAGACCAAGAGACCAAGAGAGGGAAGAGGGGGCAATCAGCCCCCTTTCATAGTGGGTCAGGCCTACCTGACTGCTGTCAGATAACTGAGGGGTGGAGCATATCTGGCTGTAGCCAGGCAACTGTGGTGTAGAGTTTAGATACTCCCCTGTTTTGGTTTAATTGAAAAAGAAAAAATTAGAAAGAGGTGATAGTGTGTGAACACTGGGGAGCACATTCATATAAAGCAAAGTAGGGGTTGAGATTATCTTGGTTCTGGCACCAGGGATGCATAAGAGGATGGGGGCCTTCATGAAGTTGTGGCTCAGAAAAGAATCAAGGGACAGAGTTAAAATTCAGATGGGTTGGATTTTGTGTGGTAAATATTGTACACACAGCTCTGGTTCTCCATGTTTTTCCTGACATCTGAGGGAAAGAATATGTCTGTGTGTAGGAATCCACATGTGATGGTCCCTCCTAAGAACATAGATGAAGAAGTGGATGACAGCCCAACCTCATCCAAGTGGGAGCAACAACAGTCAGGTATGTGAAGAGCCTGTAAGTATTGGATGCAAGGGCATCTGTACAGAGAAGACATCATTGCTCTTTCTGGTTTGAGTTTTTTTACTTCATACACAAGTACTATATTTACATCATTTCTACCCCACATCTACTCACTCCAACTCCTCCTGTATTCCATTCACAAACTCTCAAATTCCTCACCTTTTCTTTAATATTATTGTTGTTGTTAAATATATGTGTGTATACACACACACACACACACACACATATATATATATATATATATATATATATATATATATATATATATATATACATACAACATGGTAAGTCCATTTACTCTTGGTCATGAATACATGTTTGAGAGTAGACACTTAGGATTGGATAACCTATGTAGTAACCCTTGTCTGGAGAACACTGACTGATGTTACCTCTCTCCAACCAGCTGTTAAGTGCCTATAGCTCTTTATTTTGGGAGGGAGCATTAAGAGATTTGCCACATCCACATTAGCATGTCAACTACTGTTGCCGTTGTTGAAGCAGTGATATTGGTGAGGTTTTATGGTTGCAAATTGACTGTCCCATACAGAAATAATTATCTGTAATAAATGTCCTGGAAGTAGTCATCATCTCTGTCACCCTGTCTTTGACTTGGAACAGTACAAACTCACCATAAACAAAAGCCCCACCACTTGCAAGACCTTCCACACCTAACATCCAGAGGGAAGATTACATCCTTCTCTCTCAGCCTTGGAGGATACTGCTGCCCCTCTCTCAAGTCTATAGCTGGGACCAGGCTCTGTTCCAGGGCTCCCTCTCTCATTCTGATCTACCGTAGCCTAGAATTCATCTCCATGTTCCTCTGCTCATCCATCTTTTGAGCTCTGTTCTGTTCTCAACATACTCACTTGATGCATGATAGGAATAAAGAAAACACTAAGTCTGACTTAGGAGAAGGTATGGTGGGATGGCTTCTTAAAAATCACAATGTAACAAAACCAAAACCAAATCACACACACACACACACACACACACACACACACACACACACACACACATGCAGATAGCCCAAGGACCAATGAAACAGACTGAAGATGCACTTCCTGATAAGGCCTAAGCTGGTCAGTCTAGAAAAGGGTTCAGCCATGGTACATTACAGAATGACCACTGCCTGGCCTCTTCTACCCTAGCAGTGCTCATAATTTGTACCATTAAAGACCTTTCATCCAGATTCTCCTATCCCTCCAGGAGACAAAGACACCGAACCTCTAGGGACTGAGGATGACTTCTGGGGCCCTACAGGACCTGTGGCTACTGAGGTGGTTGACAGAGAGAGGAACCTGTACCGGTGAGTGAGCTTTGCATGGCAGAGTCTCTCTTTTCACAGTCTACTTTTCGTAAGGGATCCCCACAGACAGACTCCCAAACAAGTCTCTATTGTAACTTCTGCCTTTGCCAATGCAGAAGACTAGGCCAGGACTCCACTAGAATTTTGGGCTGTTATAAAAATAGGGGTCTTCTTCAAAAAGTTTTTAAAAAATTTATAAAACAGGAGATAAGTACTTCCCTGCCCAGTTCCTCAGAACCATCAACCACTTCTGATTTGTTTCAACAAGCTCATTCTTTCTTTGTCTACACTGTCACAGTATTGTAACAGCATAGCTGTCACAGTATTATATGGCCAAGACATCATATGATTTCACCCACAATAATTTTACAAGGCATCCCTATAATTAAGATGGGACCTAGTCTTCCACAGCCAGCACACCACTAACAGTTCAACTGTGCTGACCTGAGTCCTTCGTTTCATCTAAACAGTCTGTGCTCAGCTTTGCTCATTATCTGAAATGTGGACTTTCTGGTGATTACTGTATTCCTGCTGTAAACATCATCTCCATCCTCATGATACTTCTTTTTCCTGTCTCTTACCTTTCCCTTACATCCCTGTACCCCCTGCATGCTTATTTTACTAACAACCATGTGTGCCAAGAACCCCCTGAACCTGAAAACATGATCGTGTATACAGAAGCCCTGTCCTCCAAAAATTATAGTCTCAGGAATAATGAATGACTAAATACACAGCCATGGTGTCTCACACAACCTGTTACCCTCCTCCAAGACTGGCACAGTCACTGTCTCAGCTGGAGAAACTGTCACTTCTCATTTCCTCCCACAGAAACTGTCCCTTGTCTACTCAACAGTTGCCAAATAAAAAGCACTGAGAAAATAACTGAAGAACTTGGTAAAGCATTTTGGGGCCAATGATTTACCACTATTATCATCAGATAGATTCCCATTATTGAAATATATATATGCACTTTAAGAGTATAAACACTAAAACTGAAGATGTACCTGATTGTTTGAGCCCTTGTCTAGTGTGCACAATGTCTTAAGTTTATCACACAACTATACACTGACATGGACATACACACTCACACACATACACACACACCTATTAAATCATCATCATCATCACAGGAAGAGATGACTGCTGCCTACATGTTTTACATTGATGTTTGCATTAGATCATTCAGTACTCACACTTGTCTAAGATGATGTCATCATTAACCCTATGTACAGATGAGGAAACAGATTGGGAGATTAAATGACTAATCAGGGATCCACATAGACAGCAGAGGAACGAAACTCAGAGCCAGCTGCCTGAAGTCTGCTCTGTCCTGAGCTCTGCACTGGGTCTGCACTCAACAGATGAGTAGTACTGGATTGAACTGGGGTCTGCCTCTCCTTCTAGAGTTCAATTACCCATGGCTGGTTCCTACCACTGTCCTGGCACAGGACTCCACTTTGTGGTGACAAGAGCAGTGACAATCGAGATTGAATTCTGTGCCTGGAGCCAATACCTGGACAAGACTCCCTTGCAACACAGTCACATAGTGGTTGGACCTCTGTTTGACATCAAGACTGAGCAAGGAGCTGTGACTGCTGTGTATCTCCCTCATTTTGTGGTTCTCCAAGGTAAACAAGAGAAACATAAGGAGGGAATTGGTAATAATGGATGGACTTAAGAGGCTATATAGGAATTGTAGGATGATAAAGAAATGTTCTAAGGTTTCCTTAATGAGGCAGAGCAGTTTACACAGGTAGACCATGAGATGTTTTGTGATCCCTTCTGGTCTAGTGTATCTTCTTTGAAGCTCATGTATCCCAGCCTTATAACTTTATTTCTGCTTTACCTGAAAAAATCCCTAATTAGACAGTGATGTCCTCAGTAGCAATATTAACTTGTGATTATCAAGTACTCTCTACAAACTATGTCCCTCAAGCTGTACTGTTTCTGCTCAGATGGAAAGGTATCCTGGGACTTGGAAGCTCAGGAACCACACAACTCTGAAGTGGGACAGTGTTCCAGTGGAAGGGCATCCTGAGACATGGGAGCTCAGGAACCACACAGCTCTGAGAGGAAACATCCTCACTAGAGGCATTGCAGCTCCCAGGGGAGAGTCTCCCCAGCTGAGCTCAGGAGCTCAGGAGCCTCAGCCCTGCTCCTTCTCTTTGCTTCTTCTCTTCTTCTCTTCATTGCTTCTTGTCCTCATGGCTACTTCCAACCAGAGAGTCACACGAGGCAGAAAACTCCATGAAAGACATTTATTGGAGGGTCCAAGTTCTAGAGTGGCAAATTCAAGAATGATTTCCCTCTACTCCAAGAGTGGACAGCAAGGAATTGGACTATGGACAAGGCTTATGTAGGATTTCTGAGTGGGTAGAGATTTTTAGGGCAGAGATTTCAAGATTCAGGATTGATGAGATTTCAAGTCCTGAGCTTGGTGAGTTCAAGGATGTATGGGTTTTCCTGTTCAGGGGTTGGTGGAGCTTAATGCTCAGATATTGGTGGGGGGGTGAGAAGGAAGCTCAAGGACTATTGGGGTTTCCTGCTTAGGAATTGGGGATATTTTTTCACCTCCTTTTCCTTGCAGACTCATGGATTAGGGTGGGAAATCCTTCCCAACTGCAGCTGGCTTTTGCTGAGGCACCATCTCTGTGGGGCTTCTGGGGAGGCTGGAGAGGAGGTGCTGCCACGGTGGGCAGCTCCTGTGGGACAGATCTTGCAGTGGAGTTTCAAAAAGGCTCTAAGTTAAGGCAGGAGTGAAGATGTAGCTACAGTGGACAGCTCCTCAGGGCAGCATCTACTCTGAGGTATCACGCTGCTAAACTTTTGACAGGAGCTGTCATTTTGGACAGTCCTTATGGTGCCTTTTAGTGCATCAGCCATAGGCTGGGGCAGGAAGAAGGGGCCTGCCACTGTTTTGAAGAAGTTTTTGCAAAGCAAATCTTGGAAACTATAAAAAAAAAAAAAAACGTGTGTTACTCAGGGTCAACCAGCACTGTAAGCCATTACACTTGTAGAGGCAGGGAGAAAAGGATGTCACCACATTCCATTTGAACACTAGAGCCACAAAAGTGGTGTATTCTAACAGGAGAGAAGGTTCATAAAGTGTTCCAACTGCAGTGATCTCCAAAGATACCTTCAAAAATGGTCTGATAAATACAAGGTTCCCAATGAATGACCTCATTTTTATTTATTTATTTTTATAACTATTATTTTATATAGTCTATTATTTCTTTTTTAATTAGATATTTTCTTTATTTACATGTCATATTTCCCAGTTTCCCCTCCAAAAACAAAAAACAAAAACAACAACAAGAACAAACCCCTGTTCCCTCCCCACTCCCCCTGCTCACCACCCCACCCTCTCTTACTGGCCCTGGCATTCCCCTACACTGGGGCACAGAACCTTCACGGGCTAAGGGCTTCTCCTCCCATTGATGATCAACTAGGCCATCCTTTACTATACACATGCTGCCGGAGCAATCAGTCCCACCATGTGTACTCCTTGGTTGGTGGTTTAGTCCCTGGGAGCTCTGAGGATACTAGTTATTTCATAGTGTTGTTCATCCTAAGGGGCTGCAAACCATTCGGCTCCTTTGGTCCTTTCTCTAGCTCCTTCATTTGGAGACCCTGTACTCAGTTCAATGGATGGCTGTGAGCCTCTACTTCTGTATTAGTTGGGTACTGTCAGAGCCTCTCAGAAGATAGCTATATCAGGCTGGATTGTCCTTCCTTAGGTCTCTGCTCCATAGTTAGTCTCTGCAACTCCTTTCATAGGTACTTTGTTCCCCTTTTTAAGACGGAATGAAGTGTCCACATTTTGGTCTTCTTTCTTCTTAAGTTTCTTGTGGTTTGTGGATTGTACTTCATGTATTCTGAACTTCTGGACTAATAACCACTTATCAGAGACCTCATTTAAAAAAAAAAAAGTCATTACAAGAGTCTGTGAACCCAGCACTCTGGAGGCTGAGGCAGACGCAATTAGAATTCAGAGCATTCTAGACCACATAGCCAGAATCTACCAAAAAAAAAAAAGCCATAATAACAAGAAAACCAAGAGTAGTACAAGTAGCTGGTGAGGGTTTTGTTGTTGTTGTTGTTTTGGTTTAGTTTGGTTTGGTTTTTCGAGACAGGGTTTCTCTGTGTAGCCCTGGTTGTCCTGGAACTTACTCTGTAGACCAGGCTGGCCTTGAACTCAGAAATCTGCCCGCCTCTGCCTCCCAGTGGATTAAAGGGATGCACCACCACTGCCTGGCAGCTGGTGAGGTTTAATTCATCTCCTGCTTCAAGGAGCACAACAATAGGATCACCGTAGGCACCAGTAGAATCCAACTCACAACAAAGGAAGAAGGTGCTTGTTCGTAGTACGAAGATGATGGGTAGCAGGTGGCAGGGATGTAGGGATAACGCAACACACAGATACACACACACACATACACACACACAAACACGAACACAAGCATGCAATGAGGCATGCACACACAGACATACTCACACTTATGTGCCCCTCACCACCTGTGGCAGTTGTGAGAACTAGCCCCAGGGTCATCACAAGGGGTGAATTGGCTCTATCCCTGACTAGCCCCAGCAGTTGAGAGAGCCAGGCATGCAGCTTACCTGAGCAGCAGAGTAGTGCTGACCCTGATAAACAGGGAGAGGGTGAGCCAGCCCTGAGTACACAGTGAGGGAGAGCTGGCCCCGCCACACATCTGCAGTCAGGTAGCATGAGTCAGAAGCAGAAGACATGTGCTCTGCCCTCTTTCCCCTCACCACCTGAGACAGTCCAGAAATCTGACCCCAGGGTCATGAGGGTAGGCCCATTAGCAGGGACCACATCAGGTTGACAAGGGATATTCATTTTCACAGTTCTAACCATTGTCAATCTCCTACCCAGGCACATCGCTTTAAATCATAACTATCTAATCTCTGTCTCTAAAATTTCAGTTTCATCTCATCATGAAAAAATACAATCTGGTTTCAAAGGCGCCGTGAGACTTTAATAATCCAAAGAGTTTAAACATCTGCCTCTAAACAGAGACACAAGGCAATGTCTTAACCATGAGCTCCTATGAAATAAAAAAAAAAGTTATATACATCCAACATCCAATGGCACAGAATAAACACTGGCATTCCAATATGGGAGAATCAGAGCATAGCAAAGGGTGCTCACATCACAGCAAGACATCATCACAAATTCTGCCACTTCTTGTCCAGCCATGGAGTTCATGGTATCATTCAATAGACTCCAGTTCTAAAAATGAAGCACACATAGCCTCTCTGTTAGGCCATGACTTTGACTCAAACTCACTGCCTGGCCTCAGCTGCTATCTGAAGCTGTGCAGCTTGACTCAATGTACCCCTTTCAATATAGCATCTTTCAAGCAGAAAAAAACTTACATAGGTGATACTGTCAAGTTCTAGTGACAGCTTTGAGATGTGGCCACACCGAGAGCTGTATGGTGTGCTGGCCATAGGGAAACGCTTACTTGGATGTTTCTGGAATGGAGAAAACCATCAGTTAAGGCTTTCTGCATGTAAGTGAATTTGGCTCTTCACAAGATGAAGTCTATAGAGTGAGATTTTGCCCTCAAGACATCTTTCCTATTGCCACAGTGCACTGCAGCTTTCTCTTCTCTGCTGTTGATGACATCTTTAACACTTACAGCTCATTTTGAAGAATCATTCAGAAAGTTTTTTACAAGAAAGTTCTCTTGCTAAATTAGTCCTTTATATTTAAATTTATCTCCACTCACTTTCAGGGCATTAACACAATAAATTTATATCCTTGACCAAAGTGTAGCATGAATATATTCTTTTCATTTAAATTTCCCAATAAAAAACTTTTCTACTCTCTGGAACCTCAAGAGTAGGCTTCCACTGCCTCTTTCAGCATTCTTGTCTTTCCTGCAATCACCAGAAAGTCACTATAAACTCTGTTGTCAGGATAGTACAGCACTTCTAGGCATGAGTATCAAATTCTTCAATATTCTACCCACAAACAGTTCCAAAGGCCTAAGAACCACTTGATCTGACTTTTTTTTTTTTATACCAAAAATCCAACTCCTAGTATCAACTCTCTGTCCAGGTTACTTTACTTGTGACTCAAAATACATAAATAAATAAATAAATAAATAAATAAATAAATAAATAAACCGGACCAAAGGAACTCAAGAGAGAATAGATTTATTTTGCCTCACAGTTCAAAGGTAAAGTCAGTTCATCATAACATGGAAGTCTAAGAACTTGGAGGTATGGCACCGGGTAAACTTGCATCAACAGATAGGGAGCAGAGAACAGTGAATGCCCGTGCTTATGTGAACGTCTCCATTTAACTTAGTCCTGGATCCTAGTCCATGGAAAGATGTTACCCACCTGTGCTAGATCTTCCCAAATCAATTACCCTAATCAATATAGCATCCTTCTATTAAGTCCACAAGCCTAGATCCAAAGTGATACTAGATTTCATTAAGATCATATTTATGATTAACCATTCCAGGGATTCTTATAGCTTTGTCTTTAGTGGACAAAGGTACCCTGGGTCTCATTCATAACAGCAAAACTGTCCTGCAACAAAGACTTTAGTGTACAAGGAAAAATCCCAAAACAATGAAGTTGGTGATGGCAGCACCTTAGTGAACCTGCGGGTTGTCAAGTTTCTGGCAGTAGCCTTTGAGACTGTATGTATTCTTTATAGCACTCATGGATGAGACCATCATGACCTCCACTCCACTGTGAATATTCATGTAGCAACTATTCAGGGACAAAGTCAGAGCTGTCTCCCAATTAGAGGCAGTCTGCATGAATTACCTCTGGAAACAAGTCACACTTACCCTCTCTGGCATCATGAATTGTAGTAAGAAAACAGTTGATAATTCTGCAGTGTTGTCACTGGAAGATAATTAGTAAATCTTAAATTTTCATCAATTTTTCTCATAAACATCAAAAAATAAATACAAACTAAATAGAAATCACAATCAAGTCAGGTTATAGAAGAAAAATTTTATTGAGGCTTACAGTTTCAGAGGACAATTTAAAGACCTTCATGGGAAGGAGCATGGTAGCAAGAAGGCAGGCATGGCACTGGAGCTTACTGAAGAAGCTGAGAGCTTACATTCTGATGGGAGAAAAAGAAAACTGATAGTAGTATGAGCTTTTCAAACCTCAAAGCCCACCAATGACACATCTCCTTCAACAAGGGAAAACCTCCTAATCCTTCCCAAGCAGTTCTGATAAATAAAGTAGACCATTCTTGTTCAAACCATAAACTTACAATCATTCTAAATCATTGGTAATAGTCTCCCAGCCCAACAGGGATCGATGGAAATACTAAATCTACATCCTGTGAATCTCTTCCGTCACAGAGGGAATGGTGGACAGCTCCTTGTTCTGTGTTGCCCACTTTCAAGAACATGGGATGGTCCTAGAAACACCAGCAAGGGTGGAACAGCATTACGCAGTACTGGAAAGCCCAAGCTTCTCCCCAATAGGAGTTCTACTGAGATGGATTCCTGCTGTTGGACACTTCATCCCCATCACTTCCATCACGTTGATCTACTATCATCTCAATCTCGAGGATGTGACCTTTCACCTTTACCTGGTCCCCAATGACTGCACTATTCGGAAGGTGACACTGAATATCACAGATGTGGGGCTATGGTAGGCAAAAGGAAAATTTGAGTTGTAGCTACTGAGCCCCTTGGAAAGGTTCTGAACTGAGAGTTGGAATGTATTTCTATATGAAGAACCCGGTGTGCCTATACAATTCTGCCTTCTTCTTGCCCCCTATCCTACGCACAAGAGTCTCACTCAACTGTGTTTGACGCCAATTTTTAACCCCCCTCCAAACAGCTTCTATAGCATCTTTCCACCTACCAGAAGGATGAAAATGCTCTATGCCCAACCTGTAGCAACTCCCTTCATCTGTGGCAGTAACCTATCCCCAAAATGAACATGAATGGGGCCAATAATCCAAATATCAGTGTGTCAGAACACAAGATAGAAGGGAGCTCCTGAGGTATCATCACCCTATCCCACAAAATGGAATGATCAACCACCTCACTTTATTCAGATCAGCTGTTGTAGCTCAGAAGTCTCAATAAATCACTGTCTGTAATGTTCCCTAGGCCATTGATGAGGATGAAAAGGCGTTTCAGTTTGTGCGCATAAACAAGCCACCCCCAGTAGATGCTCTTTATCTTGGTTCCCGCTATATTGTGTCTGGCTCCGAAACGGTGGAAATTTTCCCAAAGGTGAGCAACCAGGTGTTTCTGATGCCAGGCTTGGGAAGCCTGTGGGGCTGGTTACAAGGCTTTGTAGAAAACTGAGATTGGAAAGAAAGCAATTAAGATATGGGATGAGCAAGAATATATCAAAGTTAGGTGGAAATTAATTTAAGGAGCCCAACAAGAATGCAGAGTAGACTTGGGGACTTAGGAATTCAATTCAATATTGCAGAGAGAAGTTTGTGGCTAATCGTGGTGAGAAGAAACCCAGGCTGATGACTTGTAAGCAGGACTTTCAGGATGAGCTCTCACTCATCTGTGGCTGTTATGGTTGAATCGGAAATGTCTCCTACAGGTGTAAATGCTGAACAGTTAATGTTGGTGTCCAGACAGTGGCAGTATTTTGGGAATTTATGGAACCAAATCTGTGAGGCCTGGCTGTCAGAAGCAAGCCATATGTCACAAGCCTCAAGGCTTATGGCCATGTCCTGCTCCTGCCTCAGACTGCTCATTCCTCATCCTCTGGGATATAACAGGCCATGCCACAAGATTTTCCACTAAGAATGGAGTCCCAGCTTCGATGCATTCCCCGTCATGAAACTAAACAACAACATAAACCTTTTGTTAAGGTGCATCATATCAGGTTTTGTCAGAATAATGAGAAAAAAAAAAACAGCATGCTGGGTCCCAGCTGGGTCCTCAGGCTTCAGAGTAAAGATGCATCTTCAAATCCTGTGGGTCACATCAGTGCAAAAGATAGTATCTAAGGTGGTGTGCAAGATCAAGAGGTTATGAGGTGGTGGATAGTCCTGGTTCACATGAGTAGAGGCGTCTCACACAGCCTCTCTTTGTGTCTCTCTGTCTCTCTCTGTGCGTGTGTGTGTGTGTGTGTGTGTGTGTGTGTGTGTGTGT
>JADRCD010196401.1:4091-15502 GCA_019843815.1 Montemys delectorum | reverse complement strand
GGAAGGAAGGAAGGAAGGAAGGAAGGAGGGAGGGAGGGAGGGAGGGAGGGAGGGAAGGGAGGGAGGGAAGGAGGAAGGGAGGGAGGGAGGGAGGGAGGAAGAAGACCAACATAGATAACTGTGTGGAATATAGTGCTTCCTTATCTTACTTACATATAGAATTATTTCTCCTCCTTTTTCTCTCCTTCTCTTACCTGTCCTCTTCTTTCCATTCTTATTTTAATATTCTATGGGATGTCCTTAAATTACCCTTCCCTATCGTCTACTCTGGCAAGAGCTGGCATTGCCTTCTAGGCTTTTACAGTCCAGCCTCAGTTTACTGTGCCCTTTTTCTCTCTCCATAAAACATCCCTTCCACCATCTTCCCTACTTTCAGACCCTGAACATTTCAACTGTGTCAGTCTCCTGCATGGCTTCGCCTTTTCCTGTTTACTACTTTCTTTCTTCTTTTCCCTTTCTGCCCCGTTCCATTTTTCTTCCCTTCTCCTTTGTGGTCCCTCTTCCTTCTCCTTCCGCACTCCTTATGTAGCCCAGGCTGGCCTCGATTGTACTATCCTGAATCCTTCCCGGCCCCGTTCTCTAAGCTTCTTCCCCCGGCGTGGGCTAGCAGGGGACAGGATCCCCCTATGTCCTACAGGTAAAGAGATTTCCCCAGCCTCCAAAGCAGAGCTCAGATGTCACATGCCAGCGCAGCCTCCCTATCCCACTCCCTCAGGCCTCCCCTCCTCAGCCTAGCCTGGCCCCATCCCACAGAGCATACAAGAACTCTTTAGGTCTTCTGTCTTCACTGCTGTTAGCTGCCTGGATTTGTTGAACTATCATAATAAGTGGGCGTAAAGATTTCCCCACAAATATTTTCTTTCTCCCTCCCACCTAGCCTCCTACCCTCTGACTTCCATGGATCTCAGTCTCAATGTCAAGATGTCAAAAGCATACTACACATACTGCACAACAGCAACATATTTTCAATGCATCATGTTTTCTCTGGCCTATTTGCATACCTGCTAGCCTGTGTTATTTTCCAGACTTTGAGGCTAAACCTTATAAATAAAACTCCCTGTATTATTTGAAACACAGTCACAGGATTCAGAAAAGCTCTGGTATTTTCTGAATTTTACTTTTAAGTCAGGGACAGTTGGTTGGATTTTTAGGGTCTGGCTTTCTAGAAAGTTTCCATCTGTTCACTGCCGGTATGGGAGGGTGTTTGCCCTGTCCTTAGGAAGTTTAACAGGCATTATTTTGAAGGGAGCTATAACAGAGGTTTACTATGAACGCTGCACACAAATTATAAACATCATAAATGACAAGTGTTTTTCCTGCCATAGGCAAGCAGGCCAGCTGTGAAGGAAACGGACATGCTGTTCTAGGGCAGCAAAATCATGTAAAAGGGAAGCATAGTTCTTTTGTTTGGACCCGTTTCCTATGAGAGAGTTTCATACTAAGTCTGTGCAGAGCATACCAGCCTTCAGGGATAAGGGGCTGTCGCCAGATGGAGAGTGGGACAATATGATGCACTTTCAACTGCCTAGACTCACATGTCCAGAAAACACTGTAAAGTTACAGTAACGGGACAACGGGAACCTGGGGAAAAAGAAAGGCCACTGCTACACTTTCCTAATCAAAGGAGCTGGCATGGTACTTTACCATTCAGAGTTGGCCACTAATCTTGATTTAAAAGGTGAGGGGAAAACAAGACAAAACAAACAGTATAGTGGTTTGAACAAGATACTGAAGACTCCTGGACTTCTAGAGACAGGGACTTCAGCGTACCTAAAGCTCTCAGGGTAAGTGCCCACACCAGGTGGCTTCACCGCAGCTCTGGATTTTATGCTACCTCCTGGAGTTCCAAACACCGGTGTGGGTTAAGAGCACTCGTGCTCGCCCAGGCAGGAAATGACAGTGGTTAAACTTGGCCAGCTTAAACCTGTTCAGTGCAAGGCTGTTGATTTTTGCTCTCCACAGTAAGTCTTTGGGGGCCAGAACATAAAGCTGACTTGTCACCTCTCTCTCTAAAGGTTGATTTAAGCACACATCTGTAGAGGCTGAGCCCTTCTCCACGCTACCGCTACCACCTTACCACCTGATCCTACACCCACACTTAGAGATGCCCTGGGGTGATGGGATGGCTTAGATGGCAGAGTGGTGTGAGGAAGCTTCTCCGAAGCTCTTGCCTGGAGAGCGTCTGTCTCTGAGCCTCCCAGGAAGGATCATGGAGGAGCAAGAATGCCTTTGCTTTAGAAGTTCCCTGTCGCACGTCTTGCCAGAACAATCAGGCTTATAGTTGGAGAGAAAGATATAGGGGAGGGTCATTGGTAAAGTGGAAAGATGAGAGGTTTCACCTCCCACAAACACCTTTTTGTGTGTGTCAACAGAGTGAATGTGATGCTACCTAGAGGGACATGTGTCTCCTGTGTGAGCACAGGCTAGAGGATTCTCTAAGGCAAGGGGAGGACACACATGAGCTCTAGGAGAAGAGTCTGTTATCACAGCTGCCAGTGAGACCTTCTGAAGTCTCAAGAGACAGAAAGGTCTCCTTTCCTATGGCCGTGAGATTTCTTTCCCCAAATTGTTTTGTGTTTGTTTTTCTTCAACATTTCCAGTGTTGACTGGTGATAGGTGGATGGACTGCTTGTGTTTGTGCACCCTCATTCACATATTATGCACTTCTCCTGTTGGCTTGGACCACACATACTCTTCTACACTTTGTCTTTATTCCTGAATGCCCTCTGGCACTGCTGCTATTTTCCTGTTTCTAGTACTACATTTTGTTTTATTTTATTTTATTTTATTTTATTTTATTTTATATTTAACTTCTGTTCCTTCCCAGGTACAGGCTAGATTCTTTTGAAAGCGAGTATGAGCCTTCTCAAACGTAGCAAGAAAAACTTCCTAGGTAACAATTCTAACGACCCCCTAGACCCCATTTTCACCAAGGCTCTGCCTCACAGATACCAGTGAGGCTCAGGGGATGTGTGCGGCTGCTGGACCAGAGAGGTGTCCTCATAGAAAGCCATTGAGCTGAGCCACACAGGTGCTGTCACCAGAAGCCATATTTCTAACTTTGCATCACAGCTTAGTCAACGAAAAGAAAGAAAAAGAAGCCAAGGAGAGGTGAAGTTTATACTCTTATCTCTCATGTGTGCCTCGCACCAAGGAACACTGAGGTAATGTAGCCCTTTGCATAACATTTAATATTTTCAGAGTTTTGCATCTTTTTCACTTGCAGTTCCTTGTAGGACCTTAAAGGTTTGCTTATGACAAAGGTGGAAGGATCACCAGGAGTTCTTGTCCCTCTGCCTTCCTCCCCTCCCCTTCCCTACAAGGCTGAGGGCTTGAGTAAGATGGATTTTCCTGTTGAATCTGCCGAGTCTTGTGTCTGCTGGCTTTACACTGTGGTCCTCGTGCTCCTCGTGCTCCTAGGGAAGGGCAGCAATGGAGGAAGTGATTTCTAAGCAGTTAGCATTTTCTCAAACGTGTTGATTATTTTCCTGAGGCATGCCATAGGGGGTTCTTTCTGCCCACAAATCTAATTTTTGTGTTCCAAAGATACAGCAAAGGAGAACAAGAGAATACCTGTCTATCATTCATTGATGCCTTTCCTTAACAAAGTGCATACTACTTGCCAGTGGGACAAGAACAGTGCCAGGAAGAAGAGAATTTTGGAGACAGTATACTCTCCCACCAACCAAGCCACAGACAGGTACAAATAACAAAATAATAAATTATAATTAATAAAAATTATTATGACAGAACAGTACCAGGAAGAAAAGAATTTGTGGGACAGTATACTCTCCCACCAACCAAGCCACAGACAGGTACAAATAACAAAGGTTCTGAAGAAAGAAAGGCCTGGTTAATGCTGCTTGGGAGATGTCTGTGACCTCAGGCTCATCTTGGTTTTGATCATTCAAAGCTATGGTGGCAATACAGTAGTGTGAGCCAAATGGTAATCCCATCTTTGCCCAAACTACTATGAAAAGGACAGAACCTGAGAAAGATCAGAGAGCATGCTGGGTTGTGGCAAGAAGGCTATCTCATTCTCCTATGGAAGCTTCATGAAGCACCTAGTACCTAGCAAATAGGTAGTGGGTTTTTGGTGAATGGAAATGGGTGGTGGAGGACTTGTGGGAGGAAGAGCCGGGCCTGTGTTCAGTGCTGCCTAGATCCTTTCAGTTACATTACAGGGGCTGGGCAGAGCTGGATTAAACTTAGTTGGAAAACTCTGCCTAATGCATTAAAGAAACAACTTGCAGAAACATCTCCCTCCCTTCCTTCCTCCCCCAAACAGTAATGAGTCCAAATTGCTAATAAAACATAAAAATTCAAAGATGTTGCGCATGGGCCATTTTTCTGAGCTGGTTATTTTTTATGTCAGTTTTCCCACAGCTGTGAGCAATGCTATAACTATCAACTTACCAAATGCCCCAGTTTAAATGAAACTTTAAAAATATATTTAGGGATTTTATAAAGAAGAGGAGGGCAGAAAAGTAAGATCTACTTTTTCTTCTTCTTCTTCTTCTTTTGTTAAGAAAGATATTTGGCAAAGATTTGGTGTGGGGAGGATTGGCTTGAACTGATAAATCTGGGCAAATAGTGGTTGAGAGTGTAGATAATTATTTTCTTTCTTCTTGTAAAGTCTACATGAAAAGCGATGCTGAGGTATCTGTTAGAAAGTCCCGAATGTAAGAATGATTTAACGTTTGGGGTTAATTTATAGACTGGCATTTAGAGACAGATTAAACAAAGAGCACTTCGTACACATAAGGACACAAAAATCCCACACACAGGTCATCCCACCTATGATGATTCCGGAGGTCTAACCTAAACCGAAGCAAGAATGGGGAGCAGGTCTCCTATTTGCTGCCCTCTCACCTTAAGCGTATATTGAAACAGTAACGGTTCTTGTTTGGGAATTTGTGAGTGTTGCACCCCAAGGAGTGATGGCAGAAAGTTTAGGTAATAAGTAAGGACCAGGTGTCCTGAAGATGAATCTTGAATGCCAAACCTAGAATCGGCAAGGGAGCCGCTATTCTCCGGCTCAGCAGTATCATTAGGAAGGTTTCATGTTCTTTGCCCACCCTTATAAATGCACATGACTCAATCTCCCCAATGAGTAATGTGGCTGGTGGCCATACCACCCTGGGCTCAGCTCTCAGAAGCTGTACTGGGTTGGGCTAGGTCTCCTCCTTATGAAGACCTCCGAAGAAGTCCTTCAAGTGTCTTGAGTCAGTCCCAAGTCACCCTCCTTGATGATTAATGGGTCTTTCATACTCACAGATGCAGGTTTTTGAGAATCAAGCCAAGGCTTGTTTGTTTAATTTTTTTTTAATGTAAAAGAGAAGTCAGG
Source organism: Montemys delectorum (assembly GCA_019843815.1). Lineage (NCBI taxonomy): Eukaryota > Metazoa > Chordata > Mammalia > Rodentia > Muridae > Montemys > Montemys delectorum. Next base: position 10,155 of record JADRCD010196401.1, on the reverse strand, counting down.
GTGGGGTTAGCTTACGGGAGAGAGGAGGAAAGGCAGGAGAACTACAAACAGACACAAGAGGAAAGTATCCTTTGCAGGCCAAATCCCTCTAGTGAATGTATCAGAGTTGACTTGTCACAAGTCTTATTGGGATCAAATAAGGTCTTAGATAAGATCTGGGAGTCTGCTTTCTTTGTAGGAAACAAAGCTAGGACCCCATGCTCTTGGGATTGCAGAGGAAACTCTGGCTTGCTCCACATGACCTGCTCTAAGTAAATTTTGAAGACAAGAGTCTGCAGAAAGTTCTAGCATGCTCTCCCTGAGTGGGGGTTGTTCAGCCTCATTGTGCAAAAGCCAGTCAGAGTGGTCAGGGATACCTTCCTTGGAGTGTGTTCTAGCCAGTAGCCAAGGCTGTAGGTGAGCATTGAAGTTGACTACTGTTAGGGAATACTCTTCTCAAAGATGTAGACTATTTGAAGTTTGCAATGAAAAATATCACCTGTCGCTGTAGCAGAGGACCTGTACCTATAGGTCCTTCTGTAAACTAAATGCACTTAGTTTACGTGTCTCTTACTTAAGAATATGAATAAATGTACGAGGTATGTGAATGCTTTGTCTGAATATGACTCATTCTCTACATGGTCCCGTTAAATGATGGTTTTTAAGGGATGATGGGAAGGGAAAAACGCAATGGTTAGAAAGAACAGCCTTGAGGTTATACAGAGGTATTTGTTCTGCTTATAAAGTCAGGAGACATTTCTAAGTTTGCAAATGAAATGAAGTTTTTCTGTATAGTTACTTTTGATGTCCTATATAAACTGTACCATAGAAGGCAAGAAATATCAGGTCAATTGATTTGAAGTTAGTTCATGTTTACATTTTATAATTAAGAGATGTATTGGATGTAAAATAAAGTGCAAGTCACAATGACTGGGTTCTTAGTAACAGATTTTAGACAAACTTTTGCTTTGACTTTGTAAGAAGGAATGGTCACGCTGTGCAAGATACTAAAGGTTTGAAAAACAGGGCTGTCTTTTAGTGGCCCTACCTTCTTAACTGTACATATCTTTGCATAATTTCCCCTAACCTTGAATCCCCAACAATATTATATGAACTGTTAAAAATAGTAAAGTGTGTCACATTTAGGCCTTGAGTTTTAGAATCTGCTCACTGTGAGGGTAAAGAAGCTTCAGGAAACTTCCCATCTGAGGGAAAGTGTACAATTCTCCTTTCTCCTGTCCAGGTTTTGTTCAATAGATTTGCTAACTTAATCCTTCAGTTAAATAAATGAACAAAGAACGCACACCATCTTTTCGATTGAAGAGTTAAAAAGCATCAGTGCTGTTGCGGTGAAATTTATGGTTTGTTTTGTTTTATTCTTCTACTGTCTGGGTTTGTAAACGTTGCTGCATACACTGAAATTTGTTTTTTTCAATTTTGGTGGTTACATTTATCGTGTTTTTATAATTAACTGGTTATACTTATGCAAATATAAATGTAGGTTTTGTGAAATGACAAAGGAGTTGCATTTTTTTCTTAAATTTATATTACCAGAGTAACCAAATCTTAAATATGATAAAGAAGTGAGAAAATGTGTGAAACACAGAATATATTTATAGATAGGTAAGTTCGTCAATAAACATGAGGTTTGGTGGATGTAGGCCCTCTTCCTGTTTAAGTGATGGAACTGGCTGCTTTTATAGCGCTTAAGCATCCCTATACTGAACATTTTGAACCTGAGTAAATCTGAATTTTTTAGTTGTGGTGGTAAGGTACAGTATACTGTACAGCTCTGATGGGCCTTCAACCTATGGTTCTCCTCTCTGAGCCTCTGAATATGAAAAATATAGGCATGTGCCAAAACACCTGCAAGAAGATGAAATGCTAAAAAAAAAAAAATTTAATTTAAGGGTGAGGGATTGTATCATGATGCATATTTGGGGAGCTCATGGGACAACCTGTTAGTTTTCTCATTCCATCATGTGGATTCTTAGAAACTGAACTTCAGTCAGCCTCCTTGGTGCCAAACACCTTTAGCCACTGAGCTATCTCACTAGGCACAAGTATGGAGTTTTTTATAGTGTTAATGAGACACCACAGGTAGAAAAGTCCACACCACCATTAAACTTCACTTCATGCATAAGACTGTTGAAAATATTATATAAAATTATCTTCAACCATATATATATATGTGCATATATGTGTATGTGTGTGTATACATGTATATATGTACATATATGGTGTTTGTTTCACATTTAGAGTTGGACCCTATCTCCTCGATATGTGTGTATGCATATACATAAATATTTCAAAATCTGAAAAAAGTCTTAAAACCTAAGATATGTCTGGTCCCAGAAATTCTGGGTAAGGGATACTCAACACTTATTATCTCCTGATAGAATTTCAGTGTATCTCGTAATCAATGACCTCATTGTGGTCTATGCCTTTGAGTTCTACCAGAGGCTGAGAGTATGAAGTTTCTTTTTCAATTCACTGCAACGCCTACCATTAGGGGTGTATGTTTCCTTGTTCTTCTCACTCATCATAGCCTAGCCCTAGCTCTTTGCTCTACTTTAGTGGCCCATGATGGTGTGCCCCTCTGCGTGGGCTGAGCAGAGACTCTTAGTGAGAAAGAGCTCCCACCTCTGAGGAGCTAAGAATGCTTCCTTGAAATGGAAACATCACATACAAGACCTAAAAATGGGCTGGGGCTCTGCAGAGCTGTGGGAGGTGCTTCAAGCTGGAGCAGCCACATAAGCTGAAGAGTGGCTGTGGGAAAGGTCAGGCTTGATTGAGAGAATGATGCATGACCAACTTGGCTTAGACAACATTTTAGGGGATGTGTTGGTGAATGTTCGCAGACAACACTAAAAATATAAGATATGACCAAATACTGAATAGCATTTGCTTTGGTTAGCGATGAGAGCCTGTTTTTAAGCAAGGAAATAAAATGATTAAAACTCCATTATGTTTGTATTCTGGATTGGTTCCTGGAAAAAAAAATAAGTGAGAGGAAAAAAAAGATAAAATACAAATCAAGCCTGTATTTTAATTCATAATGTTCTGGTATATCTCCATGTTAATTTCTATTTTGGTAAACAGGCAGTGGCCTATGAAGTACTAGACTTAGGGAAACTCAGAAGGGTGGGTACACAGGGGTACTATGTTCTATCTTTGCAACTCTTCTGAATATCATAAAAAATAATTCAAAGCAAACCACAAGAACAATATACAACTGTGGGCCTCTGTCTGGAGCAGCAGTGGACAGTTTGGCTGGGTTACAGTTTGTGGCTGCAAGCCAAGATCACCCAACTGAAAGGTTTGTGGTGTGTTTCCTGTGTCGAGATCCTTATTCCTGGAATTTCACCTGCTGCTGTGGCCCTTCTGCCTGGGGAATTGCATGGAAATGGGCTGCCAGCTCAGACCAAGGGTGTGTCTGGATACAGATGGACCAGGCACAGTCAGGGAGCCTGGCTAGCTCAAGCTTCATTTCCTCCTTCTTAACGAGTTCTTTTTCCAGCATTATCCTTCTTGAACATTCTCAGAGTACTCCCTGACATAGGTGAGGGGAAGAAAAATGCTTTAAAGATCCACAACCCAGCCAGGCACCTTCGCTCATTACTTGGGAGACCAAGGAAAGGGGGAACATCATGACTTCAGTGTCAGAATGAGCTATACTGTTCCAGATCAGTCTGGGATAGAGTGAGGCTCTGTCTCAAAAACCACAAAATGGCAACAATGTGAACAGCAAGTTCAAAACCTGCAAAGTGCTTACTTGAGTTTACTATCTCTTAGTGGCTGATTTTAAGTGTATCTTGTAAATAAATCACAGGCCTGAATTTGGGTTGCTAAGTTTCTGCCTATAGAAATATTTTCTATTTTCCTTAATGAGTAATAAGAGAAGTTGATAGTTTAATCAAATAATACAACATACTTTATATGTAGATGCTGTGTATGAGCAAGCACATGGGGAAATATGTAGATTATATGGAATAATTAGTCAACCTCATTTCTGACTCCATGTATCTCCCATGTGCCATATTAAGAAAACAGAGATTATAAATGAATACAAATCAAAGCAGCAAAAGCTCGCTAATATAAAAACCATATAGGTATGTGCCTGTTTGTATGGTATGTGTGCACTCCATCAGTTCCTAACAGTCTGCTATTAAAAAGCTGGGGTAAATTGGTTGAGCCATATAGGGACATTTAGTGTGAAATGAACCTGTTTCCCACTCAGACATGTGTCCCTTGCCTAATGTGTTCTTTTCTTAGAAAACGGGTTCTTATAACTAACACACGCTCATATATGCATGATTTGAGACACATTGGACCAGCACTTTTTTATTGATTCCTTGTGATTTTCACATCATATGCCCCAAGTTTCCTCATCTCCCCATCCCCTCATTCCCACTTTCCACCCTTGCACCACCACCCCCCATAAAAGATTAAAAAAACCTCATTGTGAAAGCTGGAGTCACAGTGTTTCCCACAATATACACCTTGGTCCACATCTCTCTGCTTGCAAATGTCCATTGCTGCCTCAGCCTCTGGCTTCCACTCCACTATCAATATTGGAATCTACAATATCAATACTCACCAGGACTCCTCTCGGATGTCCTGCTGTTGCCCTATTTCATGGAGGTCCTGCATCTTTGGATATGCAGGACTGTGGGCCAGTCTTTTGTAAAAAGTAATTCTTCCATTAATTCTTTCAGAACTTTATACAATGTGTGAAATTAATCATATTAATCCCTAAACTATCTCAGATCTATCTCCACCACTCTGCCCACCCAACTTTGTGTCTTTTCATTTCTAAAGTTTATCAAATCTAATTTATGTTGCCCAACTATCTCTGGTATATATTTAAGTAGAATCAGAAAGTGTTGGTTACTCCCATAATGTTCATTCTATTATTGTACCAATGGAAATGCCTTGCCTGGCCAGTTGTTACTGAAGCTTCCAGGGTCCAGAGCTAGCTAAGACTGATGACTCGTTTTCTCCTGTGGGAGTGTTCATAGCATCTTACAGTACCATGAAAGAAAGCTAGCCATTATAGATAAAGCTTCAAGGTTAGTACCATCTTGCATTCTCCACGTTCAATCACTCAAGTGCGTACAGCTTTCAGCAGTTCTACAGGGCAACTAATGAACAGCAATGGATATGTTTTGGTTTTGAGGGTTCACTAGCTAGCAACTTCAAAACCTAGTGGGCTTTCTGCTTGCTAGTCAGGAGTGAACAGTAGGGGCATTGCCCCTGTTATAGGGTAATTCCATGTAAGTTCTTTTTATATATGGATATGTGCATGTGTATATTTATTGCATGTATATGCATATATACATATATTTAGGAAGATTCTATAGTATTAAATTTCCATATTACTTTTTCAAAAAGTTTAAATCTATTATTTATTTAAAATATAGGAGTACACTGTAGCTGTCTTCAGACACACCAGCAGAGGACACCAGATCCCATTACAGATGATTGTGAGCCACCATGTAGTTGCTGGACTTGAACTTGGGACTTACTGGAAGTGCAGTCAGTGCTCTTAACCTCTGAGCCATTTCTCTAGCCCCTTCAGAAAGCCTTTAAAGTCAGTCATTCCTCCCTATCTTTCCTCTTCTTTCCTGCCTCCACTTAGCTCTTCCTGTTCCGTATTTCCTTTCTTCCCTATATCACTTCATTTTCTCTCCCCTCCTCTAAGAGCTATCCCAATAGCTCCTTACTCATTTGCTGACCTCTGTGGGCTTTCCAAAAGAAACACACATATCTAAAGATTCAAAGCTAACATTCATATAAGAGAAACATATGTGACATTTGTCTTTCTGTGTCTGAGTCTTCTAGTTCAGAAAGATAGTTTCCAGGTACATCTGTTTATATGAAAATTTCATAATTTCATTTTTCTTAATAGCTGAATAATATACCATTATGTAAATAGGCAACATTTTAATTATCCTCTGATTAGTGGGTAGACATCTAGGTTATTTCCATTCTCTGGCTATTGTAAATAAAGCAGCAATAAATATGTACAGGCAAATATCTTTATGATAGATCCCATTACATGATAGGACTAATCTTGAATCTT
>JADRCD010196400.1:0-11955 GCA_019843815.1 Montemys delectorum | reverse complement strand
GCTCCTGCTCCTGCTCCTGCTCCTGCTCCTGCTCCTGCTCCTGCTCCCAGCTTTTCTTCATTGCCTGTAGTTCTTTGTGTGGATTTGAGGCCTGTGAGCTTCTGCCTCCCCCAGTAGTTTGGTGTGTTTGTTGGTGTCCTCCCTTCTCACTCACATTTGGACAGCTATATTGATAAAATGTTATAAATGGAGCCTCTGATATTAGGAGACATGATCTAAGAGTAAAGACCCTAATCTTCTGTTTCTTATAACCCACACATCCTCTTCCACAGTACTGTCTGAGCTTGAGGTGCAGGAATGTTATGTAGATGTAGCCATCAGGACTGGGTTCAGCAGTTTGATTGGTTGTGGTTTTCTGTAGCAGTCTCAGTCTGTTGGAAAGAGAAGTTTCCTTGATGAAGGAAGAATACTATACTTATTTGTGGATAGAAGGACAAATGTCTATAAATTGTTGTTAAAGTTTATGCTAAGTGTAGGGGGAGGTGGTAATTCCCTAATTGGTTCTTGATTGTGTCGATAAAGAAGGCCTGAAGCCAACTGTGGGATGGAATTTCCAACATCCACATAGTGATTCACAACCATCTATAACTCCAAGTCCTAGGGGATCTAACACCCACTTCTGGTATCGCCAGTAATTCACACATGTCATGCACAGACACAAGGCAAGCACTCATATATGTAAAATTAAAAAAGAAATTTTAAAAAGCCCCCAAAATATCAGTAACTGAGTGAGTGTTACATGGCATGGCCTCTGTATTTTCTTGTAGTTGTTTCATAGTTTGAGGTGTTATATTTTAAGTATTTAATTCATTTAGCTATAATTTTGTATGTAATATGATTGTAATCTAATTTCAGTCTTTTGCATACATTTATCCATTCATGCCAACAGTATTGTTTTAAAAGATTGTCCTTTTCCCTATTGTGTGTTCCTGGCACCTTTATTGAGAACTGGTTGGCTGTAATCCATGGATTTATTTCTGGACTCTTTATTCTGTTCCATTGCTCTATATGTCAGTTTTAAGTGGATTTTGGGGGAGATTTTTCAATAAGACAATTGGGAGAGGCTCATTGGATTGAAAAGGATAAGCTGCATCAGATAAGCAGAAAAAGAAGGTATTAGAGCCAGGGACAGAGAAGAGGCAAAGCTGAATGACTTTCATGAAAGAAGAGCAGGAAACAAAGAAATGCACAAGAATGCTATAGCAGAATAGCAATGCCTGCTCTGCAGAAACCTTAGAGCACTCAGGCTTCTCTCTGTGGTGTCTAAAGACAGATATGTAACTTGGAGACCATGACAATGGGCCTCACTCTCGTATTGCTATTAATGAAACAGAAAGACACTAAGACTTCCAGAGGCTCAGTAAATGGGTCCCACTGTGGTATTCTGTAGATCTTGTACAGCAATTTTAAATCAGGAAATTATTCCTTAGAGGATGGAATAAAGACCAGAAATTTACACTCTCATAAACAGTAGATGAGGACATGTGGTTGAACACTAGATATTACAAAGAACAATTATTTCATCAGCCTTATTAACATGAGAAAGTGACAGATGATATTAGGATTAGAGTTGGGATTTTTTTTCCTACTCTCTTCTGCATTATTTTTATGTCATGAGGGAAGTCATTCCCTTTTCACATTGTGGGCCTAAGTGTGCTTAGATGAAGTAATGTAGTACACATAGACACAAAGCAACTGGAACGAGACAAAGTGTAAAAGCCTAGGCTTACTGACTGAGGGAGGGGTGGGTGTTTAAACTCTGTCTGTCATGAGAAACTTGATGACGATAACAGGTATTTTGATTTATGGTTGCTGTCATGTGCTTTAAATTACATAATCCACATTGAGGCATTAGCAGAATACTTGACACATGCAGAGTGCTAAATAAATAAAATATACGTGCATTGTCATCAATAAAAATAAGTGAATGGAGTAAATGGTCTCTAACATGCCAGCTACTCATCTTCCCATTAGCCTGGACATCATATTTTTATAATCTCTTGACTTTAATATCTTCCTTTTAATTCATTTCTAGCTTTCACCTGTATGCAAAGCATATAGACTAGAAAAATAAACAAATGCTAAGGTAACCAGTACAGCAATAGAAATGTGTGTGCAGTCATGTAATGCAGGAATGGGAAAATTTGTAAGGAAGAAGAGAGATGTGTTCAGCTCTACACTTCCTGGCAAGATTGCTGGATACTGAATACATGTCTTTCAACCTCATAGGGCCCAGGATGAATGTCAGAGAGAGGTTAGACAATTCATCTAGCTTTTATGAGCAGAATGCTGGAATTATAATGCTTCTTATGGCTCCTGAATGAATAATATGTCCAGTTGCCTTTTGTAAGCAGCACACTCCAAATGTTGTTCCTATGTCTATGATAAACATCTTACTTAAAGACCCAAAGGGTATCTGTTCATAGTCCTATTGTTGTAAGCTGCCACTAGTCATTTGGATAAAATTGATCATCAGATTTGTGGAGTGTGTGCCTTATCTATAGCTTTTCAAAGAAATCTCCCTAAAAGAATCTGTGTCCTAGAAAAACATAGGAAATAATATACTAGCAACAGTATGTGCCAGAGATAAAGGAACTAGAGATCGATAGTGAAAGTTCTTAGGTTTTTGGGTTCATTTCCTTGATCTGATGTTTTCTGGTTGTGTGGCCTTGGGCAAGCTGCTTAATCATGGCTTATTTCACTTTCTCCCTCTTTAAAATGGGCATGATGACTGTGTGTGTCACTGCATGTGTTAAAAAGAGTCAAACAAGGTGATTTAAAATCTTGGCTGCTTGCTGGAGTGAGATATCCAATAAGCATTATCTATCATCATTATTAAAATAGTAGAAATAAGAAATAACTCCAGCACTGATGAGATAGAATACCTTACAGTCAAAAGGAATAGAGGGGCATTGAAAAGAAAGATCAAAGTTTTGTGCCCCAGTGTAGGGAAATGCCAGGGCCAAAAAGTGGGAGATGGTGGGGTGGCAGGCATGGGGAGGGGGGAGGCAACAGGGGTTTGTTCTTGTTGTTTTTGTTTGTTTGTTTGTTTGTTTGTTTGTTTTTTGGGGGGGAAACTGGGAAAGGAGAAATTTACATGTAAATAAAGAAAATATCTAATAAAAAAAAAAAAAGAAAGAAAGATCAAATGAACAAATAATGAGTGCACATGAGTAGGCATGTCACTGGCCCCATCCCATAAACTCAGACTTGTAATGGCTGTCCCCAAGGCACCTGCCTATGGGATAGGATACAAAATTTGTTTTGTGTTATTGCTTCAACTTCAATTGTGATTGTATCATTACTAGCCATAGGAAGAAATGAAGGACTATAGGCATGGGGACCTGAACTTGGAAGATCAATACACATGATGAGGCTATGACTCCATCACACAAAAGCCTACATACATCAACAGTACATGGAAGTTTATCCCACCTCTACTCACTGCCCTGCACCTGTGGTTCTTCCAAACTGTGGTTCTTCCTAAGTGGCCACTGAAATTTGGGAGCGGACTAGAAGAAAATTGGAAATATGAATGTGGAAGAGCTGATCATACTTCATATTGTTTTATTCAGTGAGGTGGATAGTAAATATCTCAGGCTTTGTGATTAGATGGTTTATTTCACACCTTCTCAACTCTAATGTCAGAATGCAAAAGCAGGAATAGATTGTCTGTAAATGAATGGGCTTGGCTGTGATTCAATAAAACATTTTATTGGATGATTTATGAAGTAGGTGGTAGACCAGATGTGGCTCCTGGGCCATAGCTTGCTGACCTGTAGTCTATTCATACCTGACACAATACCTCAAATTGTCAAAAGAACTGAGGCTAACAATCAAATAAAATAAATATGATGTCATGCCAGGGAACATTGTTGACTAGAGTTTAGCTGACCCAACAGAGGGGTTTGGGACTGACAGTGAAGGGAGAGAGATTAGCTGATTACCTCTAAATGGAGAAAGCAGCTTTTGTGAAGAAAATACAAATAATATATAAAAGAGAAATGGAGAATGAGAATGCATGCACTTGTCTTAGGAGAATGCTAGTAAGGACTCAGAAACAATGCTTTTTACATTGTTTATCTATATCATAATTTAAAGTGTGTGTAATAGTAGCTGAGATGAATATTCATCCTTGTTTGTCTATGACAGCCTTGGTGTATTCATGTGCCTGTGTAATTATCAACAGTACCTGTTTAGAAGATAGTCATCCTTTATCTGAAACGTGTTATATGACCAAAACCACTTTAAAAAGTGATTTCAAAATGAGCACAAGTAATTATGGGTCTAACTTTACACACAAACTTGTATTTATACACATCTACAAATACAGACATGTATCTGCTATGATCCAATAAAATGTTTTAATTAGATAATTTATGAAAACAGGTGGTAGACCAGATGTGCCCCCTGGGCCATAGTTTGCTGACCTATAGTCTATTCCTGGTTATTCCTACAATAACTCAAATTGTCAGAAGAACCTAGGCTAACACTCATAAATTAAATATGATGTCATGCCAAGGAATGCAACAGATATGAAAAGCCAAAATGCCAAAGGTGTGAAAGCCACAGCCCACATAAGGACAAGTCTGAGCTCCAAGTGAGAGCTGTCTTCAAATCCCATCTTATCCCCTCGTGCAAGACATAGATACTACGTTTACTCTGCCTGCATCTCAGCCATTCAGATGCAATAATGAATAATGAAAATAGTAATCTTTTTACACATAGATGTTCTTGCTCATAGTAAATATTACATTGTTTTATTTCTATCATTTTATATATAAATGGAATAATTGACTGGATAGGGTCAAAGTCACACTTCATATGTAGGACATTCAGCAACACAGAGTGACATCCTTGTCACTGAAGACATCTAAACAAATGCAGTACATTTAGTGGTGATGTTGGAACTAAAGTCTTGCCCCTCCTAGTTTGGTCTATGAAAAATCACAGGTTCTATCCTAAACATAATGAAATGTGTAAAAAATCTTCATTGTTAAGAAACCACAATTAGGGCTGGAGAGATGGCTCAGTGGTTAAGAGCACTGACTGCTCTTGTGAAGGTCCTGAGTTCAATTCCCAGCAACCACATGGTGGCTTATAACCATCCTTAACAAGATCAGACTCCCTCTTCTGGAGTGTCTGTACTTACACATAATAAATAAATTAAATCTTAAAAAAAAGAAACCACAGTTAATACAATCTCTAAAATGAAATTATACATTAATGGATAAAAATAGATCATACTTTCCCTGAACCCTGAGACAATTCAATATTGCAGAATCCATAGGGTTTATGTATATAGAACAATGTCATATGGGAAGAACTAGAAATCTCTAGTATACGTTGCTCATTTGGGGAAATTAAAAATGACCCATTCTACCCAAGTTGAAAGGCACTATACCAAGCCCAGTGCTACCTCCCTTTTATAATCTTAAGTTCTGATCTCAGGCAGGTGCAAATGTGAGCTGTAGAGAATATTTCACTGAAATTGCTTCAAATCTGAAGCATCGTACCCACCTTGGACACTGAAGCTCTTTCCTGAGCCTGCTTGCGTTGTTTTGAGATATTCACCTCAGTTCTGGGAACTGTCTGGTTGTTCACTACCTGCTACAGGTAGAGTTCAGTATAGCATTAACACTGAACAACTCACACACAAATAGATAGCTTAACCTTAGGTTATCTCCCCAAAGCCTGAAGATGTTGGTATAATATAAACAGAATCAGGTGAGCTGGTAGAGTAGCTAGTGAAAATCTAAAAGTAATGGTTCTCTCTCTGGGCCTTCCTGGTGATAGTTGGAATTCTGTGTAGCTCTTTGCAAACCTTTTTATTCTCCCTGACTCAAGCTTTCTCATACTCCTGCTTGTGTGAATTATACACAGGAGGACTATGCTGATCGACTGGGATGCATCAATCACTTCTTAGATCTCCTTTATGCTTCTATTATTCTGCTACTACTGAGAAACCCACTGTAATTTCCCATTAGAATATCACACAGAAAAAAAATAGAATGCCTTGTTTTGAAAGCATGAAGGCAACAATTAAAAAAAACAGATTTATAAAGAAGCATGAGGGGAAAAGTATGGAATTTGTAATGCACTAAACCTGAGAGAATTTCATGTTGATAATGATGTTTCACCTATCCCCAGACATTCCAAACATTCCCTCTGTACCAAGCAGTGGGTTTTCACATGATGATGACAATGATGATGATGATGGCAATGACAGCAATTAACATATGTTGAGGACTCATATCACATGAATAGGAAAGGCATGAGTCCTGTTCTCATGGACATGAATATGTAGCCGACAGTTGTAACAAATAGTTTCAACTATTATCAGTGCTACTTGAAACTTTAGGTGAAATGGGGGGGGAGGTGATCTACTCCAAGGGTCAATGAAGGTCCCCTTGTATATATGACATGCAAGAGTTATCTAGACAAAGAAGGCATAAGAATAAGTGAGGAGCTATGAAAAAGCAAGAAGTAGATGGGTTTGAGTCAAAAAGAAAAGTAAAAGAAAAATGAATAAATGGGAGAAACTATTGAAACATGTAGTGCCTGTATGTGAAGAACAGAATCAAACTTTTGCACAAACTTGGTGACCACATAGGCACTGGACTTTATTCCAAATGCATAAGGAACCATTGATGAGGATTAAAGGAGAGAGAAGTGTGACCAGATGTGGGTTCTATGATGACCATGAATGGGTTGGAAAGGGACAAATCATGGCTAGTTGGACTGGGGAAGTGGATGTGTTTATGAAACACATCTAAGCTAGTCTGGGTAATACCATACTTTGTATCCTATAGCCTGGTTGTTTGTTAGTACTTGCAGTAATTTTCCATTCTCAAAACCTCAAATCTACTGCTTTCTCGGATTCGCATGAAGCCAACGTAAGTGCTAGTGAGAAACAGCAGTAGCTTGCAAGGAGAGGATAAACACCAAAGCTCATCCTGGATCTGCTGGCTCATAGTTCATAATTCCTAGGCACAAATGGTGCTCCAAAGCAGTCAAGAGAGAAATGCAGGCCCAGAAAGGCAGAGTTGCCTAAAGCCAGTCCATGACCCATGAAGATATTACTGCAGTGAAGTGTGGTGAAACACATGCCCAGAAATGATTCTCTTCATATATAAGGCAAAAGTCTAGTAGTAGTTAATGATCCTGTAGCTTTTTCACATTAAAGCCAGAACTCACTCGGGAAGCCTGAGTCGTAAGCTGGACTGTGGGCACCATTTTATGAAGTAGGAAGCTCTCACCTCTCTCTAAGTTCAAAGAATAGATATAACTAGCAATCTATACACTTAAAAATGTTTTCTTTAGTAATGTGGAGATTTTGGTTTTTTTATTTATGGCTATATGTGTGTTTGTGTATGATGCATGTGTATGCGGGCATATGTGTGCCACTGTATGTGTGCACATGCATAGGTGCGCACATGCATACAAGCATGCACAAGGGCACTACATGTGTATGTAGAGGTCAGAAGACACGTTGGTGAAGCTGGATTGCTTCTTCTGCCTTTACATGGGTTCCAGAAACTAGACTCAGGAATCTGTCTTGAGCAGCCTGCATTTTATCTGCTGATCCATCTGACTAGCCAACCGCAAGACATTTTTATTGAGAAACTATTCGAGGGAAACCATTGCAGAAGGCAAAGGTTAATTAAAATAAACATGGGTCTGATTTACATAGTTTCTAGTTCTGAGGAAAGGCGGATAGTCTAGATGTTAATCAAATAATTATATCATTTACTTTAGAACCACAACTGAAATGTGTGCTATGTATGACACATATAAAAGGAGAGTGTGTGGGCCCCGTAGTATAATGAATAGTGCTGTTAACTATGAAAGGAGATTATAGAATAAGCAGTAGGTTAGAGAGTGCAGACTGAAAGGAAAGTAGAAATGCAAACAGGTTGGTGAAAGAAGATAAACTAGAAAATGGCGATCAAATGAACTAACTTAACTAGGAGCTGCAGAGGGTTTGCGGGTGCCAGTGTCACGAGACAGAACTTGATACATGGATGAATTAAATCAAATCTGCAAGCCAAAGGGAGAAATCTTGTCAGTTAGTAATGATGAAAATGTGCCCGTTATCTTCATCTCAGTCTGAAAACAAAGGAAATAGCATTTACCTTGCCACATGATGTTATTCCAAGTGTGTAAAGCCCTTGACTCACCACCTGCTGCGCAAGCAGTAAATTCTGTACTCTCCTGAACTAGGGAATATATGGCATGTGTGAGAAATGGGATTCCACAGAGATCACAAGCTCAATGCTTTCACTAGACTCTATGGGATCAGACACCAGAAGTACTTGCAGGCTCTGTGACTTTGGGCAGATGACAAACTTTCTGTCCTTCAGTTTCTTTCTCTGTGAAAAAGGGATAGCAGAAATGCTGAATTCAAAGGTTTCCTGGGAGGGTCAATGGAGAAAATGCATCAGCATGAAAAAACAGCTTAAGCAAATACCTAGGCCAAGCGTTTTGTATGTATGAGACGTTGGTTTTGCACAGGTAAACATGTAGATCATTGTTATTTTTCTCCTTGTGGCTTTGCATAGGAGAGTGAAATGAGATAAGACCAAAGGCTTAACACAGAATCTTGATCCAGACCTCGAGAGATGAGCAGGTGTTACACAGGGAAAAGGTAGATAAGCCTTGGCTCAAGCTGTAGGGAAGCAATTGCTAGTGTGAGGATTGGCCTGGGGTTGCACACTCAGGAGAGTAAGGCTGCCAAGCAACACTGAGGTAGTGTTGCTTCCTAACCATAAGGTACTGGATTTTGATCATCCAAGTACCATGAATGGGTAATCCCAGCCTGGGATGCAAAGACAGGAGGGTCTGAAGGGCTTGCTGAACATCCAAACTCATCCAATCAATGAGCTACAGGAACAATGAGAGATGCTGTATTAAAAATGAAGATGGAGAGTGGTTAAGGAAGTTACTCAGTGTTTAGCTCTACCTTGCATGCACACACATACACGTACATGAACACAGAGAGAGAAGAGGAGGATAAGGAGACTATTGAGTTGCTTCTAATGAATGCTTCATCCACATGTTCAGAGAGCTGAAAGGCAGGAGAGTGTGGCAAATAATACCACCAGCCTTGAAATCAGACAGACTTGGGTTCTAACCCATCCCTATATGGTCTCTCTGAGTGATTTTTATACTAATTTCCCTTTACTGAGCTTCAGCACACTAGTCACCCCCTTAGTAAAACAAAAACCACACAAAACAAACAAAAACAAACAACAACAAAATGAGTATGTAAGTGTAGAAACTTTTCTTTTTTGAAACAGAGTTTCTCTGTGTAGCCCTGGCTGTCGGGGAACTCACTCTGTAGACCAGGCTGGTCTCGAACTCAGAAATCCGCCTGCCTCTGCCTCCCAAGTGCTGGGATTAAAGGTGTGTGCCACCACCGCCCGGGTGTAGAAAAATTCTTGAAAAAGTAGAAAAACATTTACTTGGTTCTCAATATAAAGCAAAATATCTGTTTTCTACATTCAGTTTGTCATCCACATCTCTTTCCTTCTGAGGCTAGACTAACCACTGGTATGCACGCGAATACAGTAAAGCATATATCTGTATGTCTGTACCCTTTGTGTGAACGTTAGTACCTCCAGGTGTTTGAAATATGCTCAGTTGAATTGTGAATCATAATGGGAAATTCAAAGATTTTTAAATGAGTACTGGATATTAGAGCTATTTTTTTTTCTTCCTGGTAGCTTCATCATCCTTCTCAAGGCTTTCGTTTTGGAACTGTCCGGGAAAGCAGTGCTGAAGACTATGTGCGGCAGAGCTTCCCAGAGATGCACGAGTACATGAGAAGGTACAACGTACCAGCCACCCCCGATGGAGTGCAGTACCTGAAGTGAGTGGCAGCCTCTTGGATCCTAAAAGTTCCCATGAAAGAGAAATCATTTGGATTTTGCTTCCTTTTTCAATATGATGGATAAAAATTCCTATTGTTATGTTAACAAATAACATATCCAAGGTCTATGCAAGTATCTTAGTCAGTAAAATGCTTGTGCAAGCTTGAGAAGCTAGGTCTTGATCCCTGGCATCTGGGTAAGACTCAAGAAACATAAATACACACTTTCAGTGCTGTGCAGGTAGAGACAAGAGGATCCCTGGGTCTTGTTGGCCAGCCAGTCTAACCAACTCAATGAACTTAAGATTTAGTGAGAAACTTTATCTTAAAAGACAAGTTAGTGCATGACTGAAGAAAACAGCAGGTGTCGGCTTCTTCTAGCCTAGAGAGAGAGAGAGAAAGAGAGAGACACAGAAAGACAGAGTGACAGAGAGACAGAGACAGACAGGCAGATAGACAGACAGACAGGAGGAATAGGGAGGGAAGGAGAGGGAGATAGAGGGAAGACATGTAAACATGTACACATAAAGAAATAACTCATATCATGTTAGATCCAAAAGACAATATAGAATGGTGTGCATAAAATTAAATGACCTAGATAGCTAGTTAGCTATAGAGTCTACAATTTGAAATGCCTTTGGTCAAAGAGCCAGTAGGGCCATTAGTGGATGTCAAGGGAAGAAAATGTTGGCTTAAGCAACAATGCTGAGATGATTCAACACAGAGGAAATGTGGCCAACGGATAAAGTGTCCCAAAGCAACCTTTCCCTTCAAAGTGAATCCCTAATCCTGTGGAATGCCTCATTTTGCCACAAGGAAATGGAAATTTATCTCAGAGATTTCCTTTAGGAAAGAAATAAGATCGAAGGAAGGCAGTGACTCCTGTGCCTGCATCCCTCTCATCAGAATTTATGAGAGGCAATCAAAGGCAATCATGTTGCCATGACAGATTATCAGAGCTTGAAATTCAGTGGTATCAAATGCCAAGCAATGCAGTGATGAGTCTGCTGGTCTAGTCTGCTTGGGAGAAGAGAATGAATGGCTTTAAGTGTCTGCAAGAGGAGGACATGCCCTCCTCTCTCCTACCAGATGGCATCAGAACAAGAATTTGCATTCAACCTGCTAAGTCCTGCCTTAGTTCAACATCAGGAAACAGTTTTTCTATCTTAACCTATTAGAATTTTCTCAGTGAATAGTAAGCCACCCCAACTCCTTTTTCAAAAGGGAGAGAAAGAAGGGATTTCATAAGATGTAAGGGCTCCATGTTCTTTGAAAGATCTAGAAATATCCTCCTCAACCATTTCATTGGTTTTTAACTAGAGCTCAGAGAGGCAGGAAGCTTTATGCTCATAGCTTTCACAAAATTATTTATGAAGTTTAAAAAATACCACAAAACAACACTCAAGTTGACAAAAGCATCAAAATGTTAGAGCTGGCAGGCAGTGGTGGCACACACCTTTAATCCCAGCGCTTGGGAGGCAGAGGCACACAGATTTCTGAGTTCGAGGCCAGTCTGGTCTACAGAATGAGTTCCAGCACAGCCAGGACTACACAGAGAAACCACGTCTTGAAATAAACCAAGAAAATAAAAGTTAGAGCATCTCCATGACACACTTTAGAGCTCCATTGCCTCCCAGACTCTCTTCATTTCTCTCCCTGGACAGTTGAACAGCTGTGAGAGTGACGATGGGATGTCAGGCAGACAGCAGGGCTCTCAGTAGCTGCAGTGGTTGACAAGCAGGGCGGCAGCAAGGCAGGATGAGGTGAAACTTTCCTGAGTCCTCAGAAGCAATTCTGCACCATGAGCTTTCATTTCAACCCAGTGGCTCTATGTTAGAAGACTTTCATCTGATGCCCAGTGTCACAAAAGTAGGATATTTCCTAAAGTGAGATGTCTAACAGTGAGGTGGCAGAGTCTATACAAAAACTAAGATTCTAGCTTCATGCTAATTTAGAAACCATAAAGGGAGAGTAGACTTTGGTGATAGTCTAGCAACACCCATTTTGCTGCTGTTGTGTGGGAGTCATACAGGACTCTTTTTTTTTGTTTTGTTTTGTTTTGTTTTGTTTACTTGATTTTTTTT
>JADRCD010196399.1:0-32227 GCA_019843815.1 Montemys delectorum | reverse complement strand
CCCCCCCCTCTCTCTCACACACACACACACACACACACACATGTACACACACACACTTCATACCAAGAACTTGGTGGTCTGGAGAGGCCAAGCCTTCCCCTTTTCCTTCATTTTCTTTGTGTCAATTCTTTTAAAATCAGCCACTCTCAAAAGATTATGAGGTTGGCCCCAGCGAATGGGAAAAAAACATGGTCACTACCTGCCTTAGAAATTTACTACCTGTATGCTCAAATACAGAGTATTAGAAAATCTTAAGGACAGTATTTCATTTTAGCCTGCTTACTTACATAAAAAATTAAATAAAATTTATTGATACTGGCTTCTTGTAGCATTATTTACTAACAATTTATGAGTTAGTGAGGTAAAGGAAATCTAAGGGGTAGTTTCGATGTTCTTACATAATGTAATTTGATAAAATGGAAACTTTTGTCACACAAAAATTTGTGTACATTGGTAAACACACATATCTAAAAACTATGAGAAAAACAAAAACTTTAATATAATTTCTATAATAATTTTTCAGAATTATTTATATCCTATTATATTTTGTATCTATAAAACAAGTATGCATTATATTACATTAAAGATTTTTCAACATAAATATGGAGTCTAATGATGCAATGAATATAAATGCTCTAAATTTTATGCTGCCTTTTTGTGAACAAGACTGTTTAATCTTGATTATGTATAGGTATATAAAATTGGATATTAAGGCATAAAATCTTTTTTGTAATGGATTTTATAAAATTCTATCTCTCTCCTCCCTCTCCTTCTCTCTCTCTTTCTTCTTTCTTCCTTTGTATACATTGGTGGTTTGCCTACATGTGTGTCTGAGTGAGAGTGTGGGATGCCTTGCAACTGGAGTTATAGATAGCTATGAACTGACATGTGGTGGCTGGGAACTGAGCCTGGGTCTCTGGAAGAGGAGCTAGTGCTCTTAACCCCTGAGCCATCTCTCCAGCTGCAAGGCATCCAGCCTTATAAAATTATTTATACCCAACTGAATTAATGTTGAGTTAAGCTGCATTATATAAATTGCAAAAAAAAAAAAAAACCCATCTTACCATTGTCATAAAGAACAGGAGATGGTATATAACAGCCAAGCAGTATATTTCACAGAGAGCAAAGATTGGAAATTATCCAAAAGTATCTCTTCATAGAGAACCAAACTTTAGTTTTCATAATCTTTTATACTTTAAATTTACTTCTTAAGTTTCCCCAGCAAAATGAAAATTAGAAGGCTCTCAGTATTTAATACAACAGATTTTAACAATATAATCCTCATTTAGATGTGAAATACTAATTAACTCTTTTCTTGGTAAGACTTAGTAACATAGCTCTCATCTATTACACAGAGAATAAAACAAATATCCATGTCCTGAATATCACCTATAATCCTACTATGTAGAGAGCCGTCCAAACCATGCCCTAAAGTTGGCGACGGCTGGCCGAGAGCTCTGAGATTTGGCTTGAAGGTTGTGCTTCTGAGTGGCCTGATCTTACGTGTTTTCCCTGGCCTATGGAGAGATGACACGTAGCATGAGTTCATGGGCTCCTACTAGGGGATATAAGCTGTGCCTGAGTAGGGATCTCGGGCTCACCTCCACACAATGCTGCCTGTAAAGTATCCTGAGTAAACTGCTAAGAGAAGGAACTGGTTGTGTCCTGTCTTAATTCCTGTTGGTCAGGGTTGGCGCGGCACATAATGGTGGCTTGTACGGGGATAAATATGTGGATAAGCGTCCCGTGAGGTTCCAGAACTCTTAGCGGACAGGGCGATCTATCGGTAAGTTCCCAGGTAAGAAGGGACAATAAGGTCCTCGGAAGGAGAGGCTATAAAGACTCCGGGTCGGAGCGATAAAGTCCGCTGTAAAGCGGCGAGAGAGAAAGGTTCTCAGAAAGAGACGGTGATTGATCAGTAAGTACCCAGTAAGTGGGGCCGGAGAAGAGAAGGTTCTCAGAAGGAGACAAGCGAAAGTCCGCGGTAAAGCAGCAAGTGAGTGACGAGCAGCACGCTAGAAAAAAGGGGGGTAATGACCTTGGTCTTGGGCATGCCACCAATAGCTGCTGCGGTCATCATTACAATGCTGCCTCTACTTGCTTTCACCGTTATTCTGGTGGCCTGTTTTTGCCTTATAACCCTGCAAACAGATTCAAAAGGTGGAACTATGGGTACCTCGGCCTCCTGCCCTGTTAAGATGGCTCTGAAAGAACTTTTAAAGGCAAAGGGACTTAAATTTAAGGATAGAGTTCTTGAGAACTTCCTCCAGGAAGTAGACATCATTGCCCCGTGGTTTGTGGTGTCTGAACACTTGGCTTTGTCTAGTTGGGAGAAGGTGGGAAAAGATCTAGATTTTGCATGGGAGCAGGGGATGCTTAAGAGCAGTGTTAGACCAGTATGGAAGCTAATCAGGGGGTGTCTAGAAGATCAAAGGTGCTGTAAAGCAGTAGAAGAAAGACAGGCAGCATTAGAGCAGATAAAAGAGGAGTGTTTGGTAAAGTCAGAAAAGGAAAGTACAGACATGGAGTGGTCAGATACAGATGAAGAGTTGGAAACCCTAATTAAGGAATTAGAAAAGAGTACTGTGAAAGAAAAATGGAAAAGGAAAAGAGCTCCGCTAGATACAGGGCCCACTATCAACCCTACAGTTAGAACTGAATTGTCACTTGTTTGTCCAGTTTTTCAAGATGCACAGGGTCAGCGTTTTCATGAACTTTGGATTTTAAGGTTATAAAGTCCTTGGCTGAGTCCGTCTGTACTTACAGGATCACAGCCTCTTTCACTTTAATTTGGATGACAGCCCCTTTCACTTTAATTTGCTAATGAACAGGCAGACTCTAATCACACAGCTGGGAATCAAGCCTGGGATAGGGATGTGCTTTTGGGGCAAGGTTGCTTTGCTAATCAATAGACTGGTTACCCATTGCAAGTCTTTGAGCAGGTGAATCAGATTGCTATAAAGGCATGGAAGTCCTTGCCCAATAAGGGAGAAGTGAGTGGTAACTTGATTAAGATCTTACAAGGACCCATGGAGCCATTTTCTGACTTTGTGGCTAGACTAGTAGAAGCTGCAGGGATAATATTTGGTGATCCAGATGTAGCCATGCTGCTGATCAAACAGCTGGTTTATGAGCAGTGCACAAAGGAGTACTGTGCTGCTATCACGCCTTATAAGAGTAAAGGATTGGAAGCATGGATAAAAGTGTGTAGAGAGCTAGGAGGACCTTTAACCAATGCAGGACTAGCAGCTGCTGTGATGCAGCTTAGTCAGAATAAATAAATACCCTTTGGCAGCTAGCACAAGTAGGCTTCCAGTGGAAATATCCTGGATTGTGTGTGACTTCCATTCAATATCAAAATATTACTCAGGCTGCTAATCTCTCTCGATAGTTGTTTCAATATCTTACAGGAAATCGGCTGAGTTTGGCTATCGTGACTGTCAACTCTACGAGAGTGGATGCAGGGTTGGCTCATGGATTATCATCTTGGATCAACTCTGCCCTGAATCATTTGAAAGAGTGGGCGGAAATAGGGGCATTAGCTTTGACCTTAGTGAGAGTTTCTGTCCTCTGCCTCTGTTGTCTCTACCATATGGCTCGAGCCCGAAAAAGAGATCTTGCCATGATAACACAAGCATTTACAGCCATTGAGGCAGGGCAGTCCTCCCAAGCATGCTTGCTGTCATCCAGCAAGAAAAGTGATAGTGTTTTGACATCATCGCGTTCGGGATCCGAGGCTTACCACTGCACTTGAGGTATGCTGCCTGCAGTTAGCAACCTCAAGAAGAGCATGTCTGATTGCATACAGGTTGATTCCCCAGAACCTGTCTCTGTGGAAAAGGCATCAGACAGGTCTGGCCCTCCCTGGGAGGCATGAGGCCTGGGATAGGGTAGTACAATGTCCCTGTTTCTATCATCAGAGATCAGACCTCTGTTCTTGCCCGTTTCGCTGTAAAACAAAAAGGGGGAACTGTAGAGAGCCGTCCGAACCGCGCCCTAAAGATGGCGACGGCTGGCCGAGAGCTCTGAGATAAACAACACCTGATTTGGCTTGTAGGTTGTGCTTCTGAGTGGCCTGATCTTACATGTTTTCCCTGGCCTATGGAGAGATGACATGTGGCATGAGTTCATGGGCTCCTACTAGGGGATATAAGCTGTGCCTGAGTAGGGATCTCGGGCTCACCTCCACACAATGCTGCCTGTAAAGTATCCTGAGTAAACTGCTAAGAGAAGGAACCGGTTGTGTTGTGTCTTAATTCCTGTTGGTTAGGGTTGGCGCGGCACACTACTATGAAAAGAAAATTTAATATAATGCAGGTAGGAAAAAAGATCTATCTAAAGCAATACACTTGCCCCTTCTTTTGGCTGCCAGACCATTGAAACATCAGACCCCAAGAAATCAACATTTTCTCAGGAATCCTATGCTGAGAGAAGAGAACGTTTCTACCCTGGAGACTAAGCCAGCTAGAAGGGGATCTTGGAAGAAGTGACTTCACACAGACCTGAAATCTTTTTAGGACACTGCAGGACGTACTGGAGTGTACACAGTCACTTAGTGAGATCACACCTTGGGCAGACTGATTAATTACGAATACCTCTAGCCCTCTAATCTTTTATTAGTACCCCGAAGTTGAGCATAGACATCCCTGGAATCTAGGTTTGTTCTTTTCTAGGTGGTAACATTGAATATATTCCTTCCTTTTATTTGACTATTACTCATCTTTAGATTACCTACTGGGGACCGGTGGCCAAGTACAGTTAGGGCTGCAAGGACATAGGCTTTACACAGGAGATAGAAACTGGTCAGGCTGTCAGTGACTGGGACCTTAACTCTTGTCCTTGGCCAGAATCTGGAAACGTCTTCCTCTCTGTCCTGCCAGGGAACAAGGAATGTCAGAAGTGGACTTTGGCTCCCACTCTTCTCTTTCCAGAACCTTAAGGAGCCCCTTA
This sequence comes from Montemys delectorum, assembly GCA_019843815.1. Classification (NCBI taxonomy): domain Eukaryota; kingdom Metazoa; phylum Chordata; class Mammalia; order Rodentia; family Muridae; genus Montemys; species Montemys delectorum. The sequence continues at coordinate 27,277 of JADRCD010196399.1, read as the reverse complement.
TCTGAAGCACTAAAGGAGGACTTGGGTCAAAATGAGAGGCATTTAAGTACATCCGTGGGCCAACTGGATAAGCCAGCCACTCCTACAGCCTCACCTCAGTTTCTGCCCTAAGGCTTATAAAATGCCCCCGAGCTAAGAGTTGTGGCAATGTGTTCCCATCTCCCAAAGCTGCTCTTGTTGTACGGGGTCTGCCTTCCTTCTCTTCAGCTCTGCTTAAGATAAGTCTGTCGATTAAGCCCCATTTTAAATTTACGCTCCTGCTGTCCTCTCAGGTCCTTCGAGTTTGTGAGATACAGGACCCAAAAGCCACTGACCTGGGGTGGCTTTGGTAGCTTTTGGATATCTAAATTCGAACCACCAGAGCCATACATCTGAGATAAGACAATCTCCCTCACTCTCCGGGATGAGGGGATGGGGAGGAGGCTGCAGAGGGGGAGTGTGGCCCTTCGTATTTCTCTGCCTTACCATTTCACTCTACAAACTCAATAACAATTTTGTCATGACAAGTCAGGAAAAAAATTACAGTTTGGTTATTAGCTGCACACAGTTGACCGCAGATTGAGTGAACACTTCCATGCGGCTGGTGGAATCACTTAGTTCTGGGACCATACCTTTTCAACTCCTCAGGCATTAGCTGCTTTCTATACCTATGGAATGAAACATTATTTGAAGTCTCCCAGCACCGAAGTCTGAACCTTGGTGTGTTCTTCTAATTGGTACACTTCTGGCCTTCTGCCTTTTGTTTGTTTTTCTTGTCATTTTGGAAGGTCTTTTGATCTTTGGGGGATTCTTTTGAACTAATTTCAATTTCTGGTTTCTAAATTCATTTTTTGGGGGAGGCTTTCTTGAGCCACTAGGGTTCTTTCAAAGCTTTTCAGAGATTGCCATTCGTGTGTGTGACTTGCATTGTCTTTTCAAGACTGTTCTGAGTCGGTTGGATGTCTGTGGAAACACAGATCCTTTTTCTTTGGTCTGGGACTCCAGCTTATTTATGCCTTTTAGGATCTTACAAAACTCTGTCCCAGACATGCCCAGAGGTATTTCTCCTGGGTGATTCTAGAACTATCAAGTAGACAGTAAGAACAACCACAAACAAAAGTTTGAATTATGTTGGCAACTAGGGAGGACGGAGCAAGGAGGAGGGAGGGTGTGAAGAAGAGCTTTATGCAACTCATGTGAGCCTAACAAGCACTGTGCTCAGGCTGTGGATGCTTCCCTCTAATAATTACACTGGCTTTTTTTCCCCTTCTGAATGTATAATTATTTATCTCAGCATGCATCACAAATTAATGTAATTGATTTTTGTATTTCATTCTATATCTAAAACAGCAGGGAAAAACTTAATCTGCTCCAAGAGTTCCCTGAAACAACAGAGTGACAGGCTCTGGCTACTTCAGTTGTGCTCGTTTCTAACTTAGTGCATGTGAACACTGCTATTTGGGGCATGACTAACTTGAAACTCACACGGTCCGTGTATGAATGTGAATGGTTGGGGAATGACTGTATTGTGTTAATGTGGAGGAGCTGTTGCTTGTGTCTATTTATATCACTGCATTTCCCCCCTTTCTTTGAAAAAGCTGTTAGCTGAAAAGCAAGCAGTTAAGTGAAATCTGTAGAATTTGGGACTAATGGAGCTGGGCGCTGATTAGGCACAGACTTCAACTCAGCCCAGCCAAACTAAAATGTAGATATTGAAATGTTAAATTTGAGTTTCCTGGTGGAATGGTTTATATCTGGTGCCTTTAAATGTTAATTAGTAGAATGGTTTGGTTCTGGCATTTTCAGATTTTCATTCTGAAATAGAGAATGATTTCTGATGTCTAGCTTACAAAAGATAACAAGATGTTTGAAAGAAAGAAAGGCAGATAACCTGCCTTTCTATACTGCCTATACTTTCTATACAAATCTATACCTATAAGCACAGGTATTTTTAATTATTTTTAAACTCACTTTAAATGTAAATCTTTTAAATCTATTAAATATTTTTCAGAAAACATTTTTAAAAATTTAGATTAAGAAAAATCCAATATTCTAAAACAAGTACTTAAGGGAGTAAATATACATCTAGACTATTTTGTTGGAAATATAGTTTGCTTATATACAATAATATTCAATGGAATCATGAGAGGAGAATTAATTGAATAAGATATTTTTTTCTAAAACTTTTGATAAATTTTCTTCCAAAAATTCTAGAGAAGATTTAAATTAAAAAGTCAAGGAGAACAGAATATAAAAATGAAATGGTTTTGATTAATGCTACCAATGCTTCAAATTTTAATATGCATTAATTAAATGACTGCTATAAGTTTCTTTAGCACCAATACTCTTATATATAAGGTGATAAATAGGAAACTATAATTATTGCTGTGATGTATATGAAATGGTGAATATATCTCTGTCATATATACATGTTAAACTTCATAATGTAAATTACAGATGAAACAAATTGCAATAAATAGTAACACACAAGACCAGGTAAGCTTACTATGCATATAAAAATGATAAAGCTCTCTTGCCACCAAGATCCCCAACCTGAATTTGGTTCTTCATTCTATTATGGTAGCAGAAGAGAACCCTTCCCCACAAACTCTTCTGGTCCTCACATGCAGACCTTGGCACATGCAATCCTCCCCACCCCCAACCCAAAGGAAGTGAATGTAATTTTTTTAAAAAAAAAAAAAGATGCTATGCTACTATTATCAAAAATAGAGATAACTAATGTTTTGAGTTTCTTTGTGTTATTGTGATAAAAAACTTTTTGTATTAATCATTTTATTTGTTTACATTTCAAATGATATCCCCCCTTCCCAGTTACCACTCTACAAACCCCTTAATCCTATCTCCTGTACCTCCCCTTTGCCTCTATGAAGGTGCTCCTCCATCCACTCATCCACTCCTGCCTTACCTCTGTAGCATCCCCTTACACTGGGGCATAAAGCTTCCACAGGACCAAGGCCTTCCCCTCCCTTTGATGTCAGATAAGGCCATCCTCAGCTACATATGTATCTGGAGTCCTGAATGCCTCCATGTATATTTTTTGGTTAGTGGTTTAGTCTCTGGGAGCTCTGATTGGTCAGGTTAGTCTTCCTATGTTCTTCCTATGGGCTTGCAATCCCCTTCAGCTTCTTCAGTCCTAGCTCTGCCATTGGGGTCCCTGGACTCAGTCCAATGGTTGACTGGGAGTATCTGCATCTGTATTAGTCAGGTGCTGGTAGAAACTCTCCAGGGACAGCCATACCTGGCTCCTGTCACCAAGTGCTTCTTGGCATCAACAATAGTGTCTGAGTTTGGTGTCTGCTGATAGAATGGATCTTAGGTGGGGCGGACTCCGGATGGCCTTCCCTACAATCTCTGTTCCATTTTTTGTCCCCGTCTTTCCTTTGGGCAGGAACATTTCTGAATTAAGAATTTTGATATGAGCAGGTGGTCCCATCCTCAACTGGGGAGCTGTGCCTATCTTCTGGAGGTGATTTCTACAGGTTCTCTCTCCCCTTTGTTGGGTATTTCCACTAAAGACATCCATGCTGGGTCCTAGGAGTCTCTTGCTTCCCTGGCTTCCTAGTGGTTACCCCTAGTTCCTTATCCCCCACTGCTACATATCTCTATTCAATTTCTTGTCTCTCTGTACTTCTCTCCTGCCCCTCCCCCTCCTCTCTCCCTCCTAGGTCCCTCATTCCCTCTATCTCCTGTAATTACTATGTTCCCTCTTCTAAGTAGGACTGAAGCATCCACTCTTTGGTCTTCCTTCTTCTTGAGCTTCATATAATCTGTGAGTTGTATCATGGGTATTCTGAGCTTTCAGGCTAATATCCACTTATCAGTGAGTACATACCATGTGTGTTCTTTTGTGTCTGGGTTACCTTACTCTGGATGATATTATCTAGTTTCATCCAATTGCCTGTGAATTTCATGAAGTCATTGTTTTTAATAGCTGAGTAGTACTCTATTGTGTAAATGTACCACATTTTCTGTATCCATTCTTCTCTTGAGGAACATCTGAGTTCTTTCCAGCTTCTGGCTATTATAAAAAAGGCTGCTATAAACATAGTGGAGCATGTGTCCTTGTTATATGTTGGAGCTTCTTTTGGGTGTATGCCCAGTAGTGGTATAGAAGCCAAAACTGTCCGGTGGAAAAAAAAAGACAGAATTTTCAACAAATGGTGCTGGTTCAACTGGCAATTGGCAGGTAGAAGAATGCGAATTGATCTATTCTTATCTCCCTTTACAAAGCTCAAGTCCAAGTGGATCAAGGACTTCCACATAAAGCAGAAACACTGAATCTAACAGAAGAGAAAGTAGGGAAGAGCCTCAGCACATGGGAAATTTTCCTGAAAAGAACACCAATATCACATGCTCTAAGACCAACAATCAACAAATGGGACCTCATAAAATTGCAAAGCTTCTGTAAGACAAAGGACAAAACAGCAACCAACAGATTGGAAAAATATCTTTACCAATCCTATATCTGATAGAGGGTTAATATCCAATATATACAAAGAACTCAAGAAGTTAGACTCCAGAGAACCAAATAACCCTATTAAAGTGGGGTACAGAGCCAAACAAAGAATTCTCAAATGAGAATCTACTGAGGAATCTCAAATGGCTGAAAAGCACTTAAAGAAATGTTCAACGTCTTTAGTCATCAGGGAAATGCAAATCAAAATGACCCTTACCCTGAGATTCTACCCCACACCAATCAGAATGGCTAAGATCAAAAATATAGGTGACAGCAGATGCTGGGGAACGAGGAACACATCTCCATTGCTGGTGGGACTGCAAACTGGTACAACCACTCTGGAAATCAAGCTGGTGGTTCCTCAGAAAATTGGAATTAGTTCTACATGAAAAGAACAACAACCAAACCAAACCAAACCAGCCAAACAAACAAACAAAAACCACTTTGATCAGCAGCAACCTGAGGAGAGAAAAGTTTATTAGGCTTATACCTCCAGGTGACGGTCATTATTGAGAGCAGTTAAGGCAAACATTCAAGACAGGATTCTGAAGGGAGGACTGTTTGCTATCTAATACAGAATTACCTCTGGCCAGAAAACATACTCACAGATGTTAGACACTGTCAACAAGTCCAAAGTAGCTTGGAGAGGGCATTTCTATTCAAAAGAGAATAGTCCTGAACCCAGACCTGGCTAGCAATTCACTGTGGCCAAGATGGCTCTTGTTTTTTTGTCCCTGACCAAGGTCACCACCATGTATCATCTCATTGGTGAGTGTTTAACTTAACAATCTAATGCAATTAGATTAGATTAGCTAATCAGGAAAAAGGAAAAAGCAAAGACTCAGTACTCGTAAGTCCTTGCCGGGCTGACACATTAAAACTTCGTAAGGGGGAAAGAACAACTGTAAAATTGTATACAAAATTTAATTATATAAACCAGTGATCGCAGCCATGTTAAAGAAGCAAACAAACCTGTAGAGGTGAATTTTCCAGAATGTCAACAGAGTTCTGTGCAGGATGAATGAAAAAAAAATAATTTCTGTTTCTACATTTGTAGATATTTTCTGATAAACAAAAACAAAACAAACACAAAGTTTCTCATACAATAAAAAAGTAGAACACTACTTGCTGGCTTTCCTGCATGTTCCTATTTAGCTTGCTCTTATAAATAGCCCAGGACCAAAGAATAGTTCTTCCCACAATGATCCCTGTTACATAATTAATAATCAAGACAATCCTCACAGACATGGCCACTGGCTAGTCGTATACAGGTGATTCCTCAATTGAGACTCTCTTCGTAGGTTGTCAACCTAGGCTGTGTCAGGCTGATAGTTAAAGCAAACTAGGACAGATTACTTAAGAAGTTATTAAATTTAAAAACTATTGTTCTGTGAAATGCTTAGAAAACTTCTAAATTGGTCTTTTCTAGAAAAACTTAAAATGTAAATTTTAAGTATTAATTTTTAGACCATATGTAGAGGTACTGCAGGTACTGGTGGTCATCTCTGGAATCAACAAATTTGTTTCTTGGTGTGGATAAATGATAGATTGGCTGGGAAAGAAAAAAGAATCAGCCTCAGAGAAATGTAAGGTGACAGCTTTATACCTTCAGGATGGGAGAGGCCCTCACATTGGGAGTCTACTAGATGGACACTGGTTTACAGTGTCCCAGTATTCCTCTTTTTTCCTATTGTTCCTGTTTAGATAACCACCCCCATGCCTTTCCACTGTTTCTCCTCACAGTGGCTTCAGGGAGTAAGCTCATTTTGCTTTCCCTATACTTCTATCTCTTCCCCATAGAAACATTGTTGCATGGTTTCTTGACTTTCCTTCATAGGAAATATACACATATTTTGTCACTGTATAGATAGTCTACCTTTTCTATTGGGATAATAAAGTTATCACTTAGCAATTCATTGCTAATGGATGATATGTATTGCTATAAATAATGTCATAACATTGGATATTTTGATATAAGATTTGGTGGGTGTATACATTGTAAATTTATAGAGTTACAACATCAGTATTATTTATTAAAAAAGGTAATATTAGGTACAGTCTCTCTGGTCATTGAATCATTATATTCAATATTTTTTTGTAATAGACAATGTTCTAATGATTTGAGTAGTATAATATTTTACAAGTAAATCTCTGGAAATGTGATATAATTAAAATATTGTTAGAAATTATATTTATCATTTTTTTAGTTTTCAGGTATTTTATTTTAATGGCTATTTAATGACTATATCTATTCATACCACCCATACTTGTCTCAAGTATAAGAATTGGCCTAGAGGACAAGATTTTGTGTTGCAATAACGTTATTGTTTATTCTTTTATCTGATTGCTAGACTTCTGGCTATTTAGAAAACTGAGTTGTAATGACACCAAGGTACGTTTAACTATGCATTTGTGATAATCTCTTAAATGGACACTTTGTAAGCAACTGTTTTTAGATGATTGCTGTGCATTTAACACCCTGTGCCCCATGACTAGGAATATGTGGAGTTGTGTTAGAACCTTTTTAAATATTAGCAAATTTTGCAAAGCTAAAGACGTGTAAACTTTATGCAAAATGTTCAGTAAGTGCTCTCTTTTATGTGATATGTATAATGCCAGTAAAAGTCTTCTGACATTTCTGCTGCTTTTAATCATGTCCATTCAGATACAAAATCAAACAAATGTGCCATTTGGGAAGGCGTGCTACAGGAATCCCTGGTCTACATCTGTTTGCTTTGGGCACATAAGTATTTAATGATTGAACCTATAAATGCACTTGTGCATCAGAAAGTGAGTCAGGTTGTGGTCACCGTATCCCAAATATGTAAGAGATCCAAAGTTTTTAATTTTGTCAGTATTATAGACCCATTATTTTCCTGGGCCAAGGGTTCTAAGTTTGGTTTCTTAAGTAGAAGCCAAATTCAGACATAGATGTAAAGAACTTCTGTGCTAGTTTTTGCTACTTCCTTTGTGTATTGGATGTATTTATGTTCCACAAATACCTAAGCTTTCTAGAATGCAAAGTTTAGGAGAACACTTTGCCAGGCTAGTTAGAATTCTTAGTGGGGCTAACTTTTTCCAGGCATGTGTTCATATGTTCCTAATTTTATCATGGTTATTCTATTGAAGTCGAAATAATTAGGTATGCCTGAACACTATGCACTCTGAGCAGTGTCTCCTAATTATTAAAAGGTATTGGGGTCCCTGAGGACCATATCTGTAAACAAGTACTTAATTTTCAAACTAGTTTTCTTTAAATGTTTGCTCTTGTTGGCTGTGTTTCCTACTGTGTAACTTTTAACTGTTCTTTGTTAAATTATGCAGAAGAACGACTTCTGTCAGAAGAACCTAAACAGGATTCTTTTGTTTAAGAGATGCTAGGATATCTCCCACAGGACAGACAAAATTAAATCCAAGAATGGACTCCAGGTAGGCTAGCTCTAAGATACCTCTCCAAGACCACTTGCTTGAATTTAGCCTTATGGATTTATTTTTTAAAGGAATTTTTTTTTTAATTTCTATTCATGCCTATCACAGTTTTCCTTCCTATTGCACCAATTCCCTCTACATCCATTCTTTCCTCTCCCTCAGTTCCACGTCTCCTCCATTTCCCATCAGAAAAGAACAGGCCTCCCTGGAATATTCACAAAATACAGTATAACAAGACACAGTAAGACCAGACAAAAACTCTCATATCAAGGCTGAATAAGGGAACCCAGTAGGAAGAAAGAGCAGATGAAAGAGTCAGACGCACCCCCATTACCACTGTTAGAGGTTCCACAAAAACACCAGACTAACAAACATATTTAAATATGTAGAAGACTTAGCACAGATCCATGTGGGTTCTGTGATTGCTGCTTCAGACTGTGAGTTCCTGTGAGCCCTGCTTAGTTGAAGTCTATGGGCCGTGTTCTACTAGTATCCTCAACCACTATGGCTCTTACATTTCTTCCTCGCCTACTTCCATGGGATTCCTGGAGCTCTAAGGGAGGGACCCAATGAAAATCTACAATTTGGGCTCTCTTGCCTAATATTTGGCTGTGGATCTGTGCATCTGCTCCTGTCAGCTGCCAGTGGTAGCCTCTTCGATGAAGATTGAGTTAGGCACCAGTCTATATCAGAATGTCATTAGGAATCATTAATTTGTTTTCTATCATAGGTCTCTGGGATTTTTAGCTTCTGATTCCTGGCCCTCAGCCATGGGCTCCTTCTCCCAGCATGGGCCTCAAATTAGACCAGTCATTGGTTGGCCACTCCCACAAGTTCTGTCCCTCCATTGCCCCAGTATATCTTTTAGGCAGGATAGATTATAGGTTAATGGTTTTGTAGGTGGGTTGCTGTCACAGTCCTACCTCTGGAATCCTTGCCTGGTTACAGAGAATGGCCAGTTCAAGCTCTGAATCCTCTCTAATTAGGAGTCCTCACAAGGACCACCCTCATAAAATCCTGAGGTTTCCACATCACACACCTCCCCTCTGCCCCACAAAATGCCCTCTAATTCCAGTTGTCTATTCCAGCTCTTTCTCTCTTTCTCCCTCTCCTCCCCTCTGCTTGATCACCCCTGTTCCCATTCCCACCTGCCCATACTCTCCCCAAAGCTATTCTATTTCCCCTTCAAGAGAGATCTATTCATCCCCTTTAGAATATTTCTTGTTACTCAGCCTTTCTGGCTAAAACAGTCATGAACAATAAAAGAACTTCCAGAAGTATCACCATCCCTGATTTCAAGCTGTATTACAGAGATATGGTAATACAAACCACATGGTATTGGCATAAAACCAGACAATGTTGCTCAATGGAACCAATTGAAGACTCAGACATAAACCTACAGACCTATGGAAGGTATCCCAGACAGTTCTAAGAACCTAGCAGACTGACTAACTACAGGACAAACAGGAATGCAGATAATGGTGCTCCAAGGTTGGTAGGGCTACACCCCAGGCCTGTATTTTTGTTTCTTTAAACCTTCAACTCTCCATTTGAACCTGCATTTCATACTTGACACTCTAAGGATGTACTTGGAACCACTGGATTTTTTATTTGTTCCTCCTTCCAACATGGCCATGGTAAAAAGCACTCTTTTCTCTGTTTTCATAACTATTTGGCTCCTTTACTGACATTGAGGGTGGTTAGCTGAAACAGAAGTGAGACTTCTAGGGCCCAGGCTTTGACTCTAAAGCATCCACTAACATTTTTTATCTTAATTACAGGCTTGATAATGAACTTATATTTACCAGTTTTATTTTTAGGAAAATAACAATAGTCTAGTAAAATTATTTTAAATTTATATTATGTATATAACTACTCTATTTCTGTAATTATATAATGGTAACTAGATATCAAATTCATGATTGAAAATTATGTCTGTTAACGTATATGTTAAAATGATATAAAGTAATTGTAGTTGGAGTCTATTTGTATTTGGTTTGTGTGTGTGTGTGTGTGTGTGTGTGTGTGTGTGCGTGTGTGTGTGTGTATGCATGTGGATGTGCTAAGGACCAGCCTCTGCTAGTAGAAGGATTCCTTTTTTTGTTTTTGTTTTTGTTTTTGTTTTTGTTTTTGTTTTTGTTTTTTTGAGACAGGGTTTCTCTGTATAGCCATGGCTGTCCTGGAACTCACTCTGTAGACCAAGCTGGCCTCAAACTCAGAAATCTGCCTGCCTCTGCATCCCAAGTGCTGGGATTAAAGGCATGCACCACCACTGCCTGGCTTTGTATTTTTTTTTAATAATTATTTAAAGTAATGTATTTCACATTACCTACTTTTCTGTTACCTTTGCCTAATCAAACAATGGATGAAAATTTAATTTCTTTCTATAGTTTACTTTGGAATAAAATCCTTATCAGCATTTATGATGTTTGTACAAAATTTTATAACTAACAAAAGTCATTTCCTGACTGACTAAATGCTGGTTTATGAAAGTGAAGCTTTCAGGGAAAATATATTAGATGTTTATTATCTTCCTAAAATAAGTGAGTTCAAATATCTCATAATTTATTCATAGCACTTCAGTGCTTTCTGAAACATTTCTAATAGATCCAAATACATCATTACAATAAGGTTTAAAAAGTTAAAGCCCATTGAGTTTAGGAGACAGTACAGAGTTATCAGCTCTTTGGACAGATAATCAAATCTCAGCTTCATTTAAAACAAATAAGATCATCTGGTAGCAAAAGGGCTTTGGTTTGTTTGTTTGTTTGTTTGTTTCCCAGCTTCAGTTTCCAGAATTAACATTTGAAAGAACTGGATCCTAACCATTAGGACCCTATGAAGTTCTATGTATTTCAATGTCTACATATAAAAACTTTAACCATTTTTCCAAGGGAAGAGAGGGGCTGGCCATGACATACAGCAACTCTACAATTCCAAAGCCTGCACTGACTTTAATGATCTAACAACAAATTTTAGTATACAGGGAATGACATGCAAAACTTATGCAATCATGGGTACTTGGGAGTTTTAGGAATGCTAGGAGTAAATTGGATTTTGGGTTAGAGGGTCTTCTTGGTTCCTAAAGCAAGAAGGCACTAAGGGAATGTATGGGTCAATGTGTATGGTGCTTAATAGGGATTGCTTCCCAAAGTGTCACCAATTGCCTGACACCCCCCTTCAAGTGTTCTGGGAATCTTGGGTACAACTGCTCAAGGTGTGGAGTGAACAGCTGTCTGTGCATCTCCTGGACAAGCTGATGCAGCTCCTTCCAACCAAGAAATAGGTTATGCTCTTCTGATAGAATTCCTTATAAGACTGCTTCTGACCACAGGTCCATGCACCCCAGTACCTCTAATAATACTCTAAACATCTACGGTCACACAGAATGGGCTAGAGGGAACATCAACCTCTCCTCTTTGGAGTCCAAAGGACTTTCATGCAGATAAATCTCTAATTTATTAAGGACCATTACAATAGACATCATTTCTTCAACTTTTATCAAGCAAGTTATCATAGACACAGACTAGCACACACATGACACATAGAGCAATTCCATCGATGTACAGGGCACCCTCAGCTCATATAAACACAAGCCAACAAGACTCTCCCACAGTGTCACTGCTCCTTATGCCTCAATAAATGACAGAAGTGATCTCTCAAATATTTACTCCAGTTCAAATGTAAGTGGAGTGGCTTCCTAGCTCCTTGATCATTATCCCTGAACATAACACAGGCAGCACCCATGGCAATGTAGGCCTTAGATGAAGATAGTTTATCTCATATCTCATAGTGCCATGAATCCAGTGATCTGTCCTTGAATGTGGAGAAAGATTAAACTAAACTCTACAAATTTTTGACAAACTAGGCTGTGCAGAAAAGCCAAAAAAGTAAGCATTCTGTAAAGAAAACTCTGAACTTTTCCATTCAGTAAGTGGCTCAACTAAGCTTTAAAAATTACAGACACTCAAAACACAATTTCTTCCCTACCTTTGGATACTCATCAACATTTCATTCTATTACAACAGTTCTCCAGATCACAGAAATTAGCAATAATTTTATACCTTTGTGCTTAAGTCATCAATGATGTGTACAACACAATACAAAAACAAACCAAACAGATGGGTTTCTATGCCTAAGTGGCCCTGCTCATACCTTCCTGAAGATTTTTCAAGGAGAATGTGGTGGGGTGGGGTGGGGTGGAGGTTAGTTGGAGGTTTGGAGGTGACTAGGTCATCGACCATTTGCTAACCCTCTTAGCATTCGGAGAAGCTGCCAGTGGTTACTCAAACTGACAACAGCGCCTTAGAGGAGAGGCCTCAGGGCCATGGGCAGCAGAAGATTGTAGTCCAAGCTGAAAAATAAATAAATAAATAAATAGAATTGGCAAGGAATCTTAATAGCTGCCCCTTGAGGAAAAGTGCATCCTTTGTAACTCAGCTGTTACAGAACCACATTATCAGTAATAGGCTGGGGGAACAGAGGCTCTCTCAAAGATCTTTTCCCTTGCATTCAACATGGATTAGCATACAGTCTCCCAGGGCAGTCCAGGAAGAAATATCTAAGTCCAAGCAACAGCCATGTCTGTACTTAACCAGGTCTCCTCACTGCTCTTGGTAGTCAAGTCAGGCTGGCGTTTGGGTGAAGTCAGGAATTTCAGAAAGATACAAGTATTTTTTTTTCCAAAGGCCAAGATGGAAGGACATTTCTCGAAATATTATAGCTTCAATATGGAAGAGACCAGGAGAAGTCTGAGGCATCCACATAGCCAAATCTTCCAACTGTCTCTTCAGCTCAGGAGCTGGGCTCATGAGCAGTGGCAAGTATAGACTCCATACACAACTTACTAATCCCTGAAAGAATATCTGGAAGTATATCCATTCTCTTTCCCTATAGGGGAACTTCAGAAACTCTCTCTATTTTCTTCTGAACACTTGTACATTCTCAGATTATCTTCCAATAAAATTGGAATAAAATTTTCTTCCAATAAAAAAGCTGTGTGTATGCAAAGAGAGGCTTGATGTTATTTTTCTTTTTATAGTTTTCATTATTAAATCATTACATAATATACAGAAGTAATTGGTTTTTTTACTTTAGTCTACTAGATGCTTTTCTTTTCCAAAGAGCAGTCAGTCCGTACTTCCCTGATATCCCACAAACAGGCAAGAAAAAGCCAATAGGCAGGTCACCAATCCAGTGTTTTGACTGAATTTCCTGTTTTAAATAGGACAACCTGAAGTTATACAGAAAATTTCATGAAAATTTGTACCTAACTCTTTAGAAGCCACTTACAACCTGAATACCTCTGAGGTCCCAGAAGCAAAAAGGTCTCAGCCTTTGCTCTCCCTGTAATCCTAAGCTAATCCTATGATCAGTACATAAAACATGTGTTGTGCAATGTTTTAAAAATGAAAAATAAAAATAAAAACCAAAATAATGTCATGATAATCTAATGTCCTTAAAAATCATTTTAACATGTACATAAAAACTATAAAATTACTAATGAAAATTATAGAACAAAGAGATTGAAAAAGGATATGTATTCAAGGACTAAAATGGTCAATATAATTAAGACATCAACTCTCTGTAGAATTAAATGATAATGAAACACAATCCATATTTTAAAAGCTCAGAGGATTTTGCTGTTTTTGAACAAGATAATCTTAATATATTGAGAAATAGATAAGACCTAGAATAGCTAAAATGACTTTTAAAGAGAAGTAGAAGATTTGCACTGATTGCAAACTGATCTATCCATAGTAATAATACCAGTGTAATGTTAGAGCCACGCTAGACACAGAGATCCATGGAATAAAGCTGGAAAATCCAGAATCAGATTCTATATTTATTATGACCTTTTAAAAACAAAAATAGCAGAATATTTAATGAGTAGAAAACTGAGTCCTTTACTAAATTTTTGTTTGTTTGTTTTAGTGATGTTTCATTTGCTAAAAGCATCCTTTTCTGTTAGTCCCAAATTATTTTATAGTTAAAAAAATGAAATAAAAATAGATGTTATTTAAGATTTTTTTGTATTTTTTTTTGTTTGTTTGTTTTCGAGACAGGGTTTCTCTGTATAGCCCTGGCTGTCCTGGAACTCACTCTGTAGACCAGGCTGGCCTCAAACTCAGAAATCTGCCTGCCTCTGCCTCCTAGGTGCTGGGATTAAAGGCTTGCACCACCACCGCCCCGCTATTTAAGATTTTCTTTGCTAAGTTCTATACTACTAGTTCTTGATGTCTAGGTGCTGTGGGCATGCTTGGCCCTGGACCTCCATCTCTCAATGCTAAGCTACAGAGATGCCATAGACATTTGAGGCAGAGACCTATCAACAGGTTGTTCATATATTGTCATGAAACTGACCAGAGAATCTGGATGCCCAGGTGTCAAAGGGCAACTGCAGCAGCAGGTATTAAGTTAGTGAGGGGGTAGAATAAAGAAGGGTAGAATTGTCATCACATATTTGGAATTCAGTGTTTGCAATACCCACTGGAATGGAAGGGGAAAGTGAATTACAAGAGATGAAACATTACCAGAAACAGCCTGGGGAGTAATTAGGCCACGCTATTTTTACTACCACTTCTTTATTCAGCGAAGAAGAGGTAAAGTCATCCATTATACGTGCTGATGGCTTGAGGGGAGGGGAACTGTGAATGTGTCTTCCGGAAAAGAGATCGGCAATTGACTGTGGGAACAGAGAGAGAGATTGCTAGGTCCTGGTGAATTACTTAAGGGGTGCTGTGATAAATTAAAAGCACACCCAGTCAGCACTATCACATTTAAATATAACACTCATAAAAGAGATGGCTTGTGTGTGATCAGGTCTGAGATTTAACCGCTCTATGTGAGAGAGAGAAGAGGGACTGAGGGAATTGAGGATGCATGAGGAAGAGATTGTTATGATGGACACATGGTCTAAGCTCAACTACACAGGAAATAGAAAAGTAAAGCCTTAAAAATAACACAAAATCAGATTCTGCTTTCAATAACAACTTTAAATAGAGAAAATACAGTCATTCTAGAAAATTACCCAGAGAGAACTCTAACTCACTACAGCTGACATGCAACAGCACGAAGAACATTTATAGACCTACTAACAGTGGCAATGATCATGAAGAAGGACACCCAGAAAAGTGTTAGAGCTGAGTTTTATAAATTTCGACTGAGTATAATCAGTAAAACCTTATATACTTCCTTAATTAAAAACTTTTACACAATATACTTTGTAGGAGGAGTTTCCCTAATTGTTGATTGGCTAATGAAGACCTCAGAAAGCAAACACTGGGTGAAAGAGAAGGAGGGATTTGTGGGCTGGACAGAAAGAGAGGAGGGAGAGTTTGGGGAGTTGGTCCAGGTAGCAGGCGGATGAAGAACTCAGACACGTAGATTTCTAGGGGAACCGATAATTTGTGGCCTCTGTAGTTGTGCCTGCAGAGGGCAAGGAGAATGGGGCAGTATATTCTTTGCTCATCCTTTGAGATATCTGGTCAGTTTTAAAATATTAGAAGTCTCTAGTGTTTCCCTTTCATGGGGCTAAAGGGAGCTGGCTGAGACCAGGGTAGTCGTTGGCAGTTTGCAGACCAGCCATGGGGTGGACGGCCTGTGGAACACAAGCGGTAGCTCCAGGCGTTCTTAGGAGAAGTGGGCAGCATGGAAGTGGAGCCAGCAGCGGTGTGATCTCAGAGCTAAGTCATGGGGGGTTGCGTCACTAGGCAAGGGGAAGCATGCTTCTTAAAATTACATACAACAATAATTTGACTGTGTTTTTATCCCTCTCTTAACTCCTCCTAGATCTTCTGAACCTCCCTATTCACCCAATTTCATGTTCTCCTCATCTCTATATTCAAAAGAAAACAAAATGAAAATGAAAACAAATTTAAAAAAAAACATTAAGACAAAAACCATGAAAATGAAACAACCCCCTCACAAGAACAAACAAACAAACAAAAAACAAAACAAAATCATGAAATGCTTGCAGAGATTTGAAAAGATATGAGCACTCCCACATATTAAGACATCAGTTCAGTGAACAGCAATCCAGACATAAATAGGACGAGAGAGGACAATCACAAATCACTGTCATTCTAGACCTAACAAAAAAGGAAAATCTTAACAAATCATATTCAATAATATATCATATGAGGAAATATGCAACATGGCATGCTGTTTCATTGTAGATAAATGCAAGAATCCTTCAAACTATTGTAGCATAGGAGACTATCCTTCCCCATAATAGAATTCAACACGTTGATATAGAACAGACTGAAGGATTACCTCAGTGGATACAAAAGCAGAATGTCTTAAGAACAAAATTTACCAGTTTTCCCTATTTGAACAGCTGGAAAGAAATCTATCAAGATACAAGAGTTTAAAAAAAATGCAAGGTATATGCCACCTAAAAATTCTAACTATGGCAGAAGTCTAAATTTCTGGAGAATTTTAGGTTATAGAATAAGAGCCAAAGGCTATTAAGTGTAGATGTAATTGTACTGCAATAAATAATATTTAAAGGTCTATAGAGGATTAACTATGGATGTTAAAGTCATAGGATTACACAAAATAACTAGACTGTTGTAATTAAAATAAAATATAAGGACCAGGAGGGTATCTTAGTGAGTAAAGGGGATTGCTGCAAAGCCCAGAAACCTGGGTTCAGTCCCCAAGACACATTTGGTAGATGGAGAGAACTGACTCCTGAAAGTTATCTTCTTTCTTCCATGTAAATGCCATGGCACATGCACACACACAAATAAATAAATAAATAAATAAATAAATAAATAAATATAATAAAATGGTACATAAAACTAAATACTAAAATTTTTAATCAACCAAATCCTTTCTTGAAAAGAAGGAAGAAAATGTCAATATCATTTTAAAGTAAAGGCAGACTAAGGCAGGGTGGTATAAAATAATAATAATTAATTGTCTTCATTTAAATACCAGAGATTTGTAGGGTTAATAACACACAAAACCAAATATATGATACTTACAGAAAAATATTTTCAATAGAGGTTATAACATCAAAGTTTTTGAGTAGCTGTGTGAGTCCTGCTTCTTGTCACCCACACACTGCATGATGCACTTCCTTGAATGATGTAATTTGCTGTGAAAAATAAAGAACAGCAAATGTTATGGGATATTAAAGAGGTACACATCAATACATTTTACTTAGTAAAATGTCTCTTTACTCAGTTTTATTATTTTCAAGTGATCATAGAATATTAACTAAGAGGGTATTATAGATTATAAAACGAATCAGGTCAAATGTCAAAAATGGCAAATCTATAAGGTACGGTCTCTGTTTGTCCTGATGTTAGATTAGAAATCATTTGTTGCATTCATCTATGCTTGTCTACATATTTGAGTATGTGTACATGTATGCATGTGCTGCTGGGCTTTGCAGCATGTAGTCATCTTTACTCATGAGTATGAGTGTGTGTGTGTGTGTGTGTGTGTGTGTGTGTGTGTATGCTTGTGGCATGGTGCAAATGTGGAGGTCAGATGACACCTTGTATGAGTTGATTCTCTCCTTCTACAACTATGTGAGGCTCAAAGATTGTGCTCAGGTCATTAGGCTCGGCCACAGTGCTTTCCACTGCGCAATTCTACTGACCTGAAAGATTAGAGATTCAGGTCAATAAATTATCTATTAAATGTTCAAAAACTGGCTGTATCCTGAGAGACCCTGCCAGAACCTTAAAAAAATACAGAGGCAGATGTTAGCAGCCAACCATTGGACTGAACTCGGGGTTTCTAATAGAGGAGTTGGAGATGGGATTGAAAGAGTTGAAGGGGTTTGCAACTCCATAGGCAGAACAACAATATCAACCAACCAGCGCATCCCCCCCCCAGAACGCCCAGGGACTAAGCCATCAACAAAGGAGTATACATGGCTCCAGCTGCATATGTAGCAGAGGATGGCCTTGTCAGGCATCAATGGAAGGAAAGGTCCTTGGTCCTCTGAAGGCTCGATAGATGCCCCAGTGTAGGGTAAGGGAAGTGGGAGTGGGTGGGTAGAGGAACACCCTCATAGAAGCAGGGGGAGGGAGGATGTGATAGGGTGTTTCCAGGAGGGAGGGAAACCGGGAAAGGGGATAACATTTGAAATGTAAATAAAGAAAATATCCAATTAAAAAATGTTCAAAAACTTGGAACGTAAGTAACATATATCCAAATGACTCAAGTAAGGAAACCATACAGATATTTATTATAGTATTATTAAATGAAAATAGTAAAATATTATCTATTATCAAAACTGTTACAAAAAAAGTATATGTGAATTGTTGAATATATTGTAAAGAAATTAAAACTATTATTAAAGAGTTATTTCAATGCATAGCCGAAAATCTACCCAATTCATAAGTTAACCTAACTCTGGGGAAATGTACCAAATTTTGAATATGCTTCCAAGATAGAAGTTGGCATCCCTTCAAGTAATTTTATATGCAGACATTAATATATCCAACCAAAGACATTTCAAGTGAAAAACTGAGCAAAGTAATCCATGAGCATGGATGTAAACATTATTAGTCAAGTAGACAGCCAAACAAAGTCTCATAGGAGCCTAGGCATGTGAACACAGGCATGAAAAACCTAACTGATCAACACCAAGCATTGTAACTCATCACCTAAACAGAGTGCAGGAGAAGAACACAGCCCTCGGACAATTTTAACAAGAATCCTGGATAAGAGAAGTACAACATGTCTTTTTTAAGGGATGGACTCAAAGAAAATTGAAGCAGAAGCGTGAATGAGAAGTTGGATGCAAAGCAGAAGAGTAAGAAACTGAACCTGAGGAGGTCCTGCAGGAGGCATCTGTGGCTAGTCTGGCAAGAGTAGATGGCCACAGAACTAAAGTTGAAGGAGAAACCTCGATCCCAGACTATGGTGCAGGGGATATCCAGGAAGTAAGCTTAATGGCAAGCATTAGGTAACACAAATTTGTTCATAAAATAATATTTATAGTTATAGGACATACTCATTAAAAGTGAGAAGGGTGTGGGATTCCTCACTCAAGCAACAGTGATTTATAGCGCCTTCCTACAAAGTTCCGCCATTAGCTCTCAATGTGGGAAAACCATTGAAAAACCAAATCGTACACCAACTAACACACTCACTAATGCATGGATAGAGTAATTCATCCATAATGGCACAGTTTTCTGCATTAATTAACTTTTAAGTTCTCAGTCTTATCTCTTATAAAACCTCACAGTGTAGAATAAATTTTGTACAAATTTTGGTACAAGTTAAATTATACAGTCCATGTATTACTTTCATGAAACATTCTATTAAAACATCACCATTTCTATAAGTTTATATTTATGTATCCACCGTACACTTTTGGTTGGGTGTTCTAAACTAACATGTAGGAATATATTCTTAGCACACGTGCTACAATAGAACTTAATAACAAAATGTTATCCATTAGTATCTAATTATGGTTATCTTTGGGAAGTATACATTTACTGACATACAAATAATGGACGCACACTACCATTTTAGAAGTGGGTTTATTTTAAAAGAAATATAGGTACTATCAATAATATCAATGATTATGATTTTGTAAAGGTTTTTTTCCCTCTTTTAATCACACACACACACACACACACACACACACACACACACACACACTGGTTGAGCCAGTTTCTGTCTATAGGAAGCAAACTGCCCAATTTCATCCTTTATAGAATCAAGAGGTAATTAAGTTATCCCAAGACCATGCATCTATGATGTGAAAATAAACCATCTCATGGTCACCGTCACAGCATGACTTAGGTATAGGCAGCCATGCTTGTGCCAATCAGCCAGGTGCTGTTGGAAGTGCACAGACAGGCAGAGATGCTCTGAAGTTATATTTGAACATTTAGAGGCAACAGTGGCAGTTCCTGTTATGGCCATACACCAAAGTTACAAATTGTAAAACCAAGTCCTAAGTGAAATTTTATCGTCAAAGGCTGTTTGTGTGAAGTACTGTTGGGGGAATAAGACTTGAAGGTTTCAATTTTAGAAGAATGAGGGATGATCAAGTGAGGGAAGTGAAGAACAGTATAAGATAATGGGGCTGAGTCAAGCATATGTTGTGCATACACAACAGTTTTGTACTGAAGCCCATGATTTTGTAGAATGAATATTCACCAGAAAATGAAAAAGAATGGAAGGAAAGGAGGAGTGGATAGACAAAGGAGAAAGAAAGAGAAGGAGGGAAGGAGGAGGGAGAGAAAAAGAGGGAGGAGTGTGAAGGGAGTAAAGAGAGTTTGGAGAGAGGGAAAACTAAATCTAGGTACCATCAAATCCAAAAGAGTAAAAAATGGCAGAGAATGCTGACTCTGTTCACACAAGGATTCTTTTAACTATGTAATTGTAATTTCAAACTAAGTCTGTGATCAACAACCTTCCTGACCACCTTTTCATTCCTTTCAAACTAAAGAAGAAATTTATCTTCTGTAAGCCCAAACTTAAAGGAAGGATCTTCAGCAATGAAAACAAGAAATGATTGTCATTTGCTTCCTCTGAAGATGTTATTCTGAACAGAGGGACAGAGAGAGACAGACAGGCAGAGAGATGGAGAAAGAGAAACACACACAGAGAGAGACAGAGAGAAAGACAGAGACAGAGCCTGAGACAGACACCCCCCCCCACCTACCCTCACACACACACAGGGGGGGATCTCTGGATTCTGCCTCATTTTCATTAAACATTTTCAACTGGTTAGAATTAACTACAAAAGATGTCACACAGCAGCTCCGTAGTGACTCTGACTTAAATAAATATGTTGTATGCCTGACATTTAACACTGAATACCACCAGTCCTCACACCACTCTCAATTTAAAAAAGACAATGTCTGACTGTTTTTTGGAGTAATGGCAAAATCCATACAGACACCTGCATAGCAGATGTGTACTGCCCCACATGTGCTGGGCTATTCTGCCTGTAATATTTACCACAAAGTCCTCTCCTCTTTGGCTCAGTTGAGAAAGAAAGCCACCAAGCACAATGTCTCAGCATTTTCTTTCTCATTATTCTTTTATCTTGTCAGTCATATGTCTTCAGTTTTCCTTCTAAGAGTTTTTATATGACAAGGCTTATTCAGAACCCACAAGCCATTTCTTTTTTTTTTCCTTGATTACTGAGAACTGGGGATTAATTGTGCAGCTTTAATTTGTTTTTATTTTTAAGACTTGGACAGGGAGAAATGGAGGTGCAAAGTGCCCCACTTTTCTTTTAGGTTACTCATAGATAAGAAAAAACAGTTTGAAATTATCACTCCAGATCTATTGGAAGCATTATACCATGTCTATTTTTAAACATTACTTAATAAAAATAATCAGTTTATTATGTTTATTGGAGGTTTTTGTTCTCATGGTTCTATGCTCCAAAGTAGGATCATGCACCAGATGGACATTAAAACTGAAAGATCAAAGAATGACATCACTGAAGCTCATGGTCCAGCACTGCAAGGCCAGGTGGAAGCCAGAAGGATGAAGTTAATGAGATATTTTGCTGCTACCAACAGGCAAGAAGACCAGAGTGAAACCAGCTCCACGTGGAAAGGACTTCTATCAGCTGGCTGCCATTTTCCTGGATTATCCCAAGAAGCTTGCTTAAATCCACCTCATGTTACCACATAAATCCATGCCTGTCCATGCAGCAAATCAATGTGCTAAGCTTTCATTGAACTGTGAATAACATGGCTAAAATATTTGGGCAAGATTGCAGGTTAAGCCCCTGGTAGGTTATGAAGGACTAATATTTGTTCAGTGAAACATCTTGGACTTTCTTTAAAATACAAACAACAAAACGTATTATATAGTGTGTATTATTGACCACCATTTTAGGGATAATGTCTCTGAATGTTCCCAACAGTGCTGAATTATACTCTCTTTGAAGATAAAAGGACATCTACATTGAAATGTTAAGTTCCCAAGTGGACTCTGAAAAGATATGGTGACCCTGAAACCCAACTAATGGCCTGGAATAACCAGCCATCTGACTAGACTACCACTGCTGTATGACTAGACTACCACAACTATCTGACTAGAGTATCACAGCTCGATGACTAGGGAACCACAGACACTGACTAGAGTACTTCAAACATCTGACTAAACTACTGGAGCCAACTGACTATAGTACCTGAGCCATCTAATTAGACTGCCTGAGTCATCTGACTAGAGTACATCAGCCATCTGACTAGAGTACCATAGCCATTTGCCTAGAATATCCACCAACATGCTTGGATTAGTAGTTCAACTAACTTTGCATTTGATTTGCCTTATTTAAAGCTAACAAATTGTGCTTCTTATACATTTATAAATTGTGCTGCATATAAATTTAACTGAAGTTGTGTTTACTGAGTATCAACATTGCTTGTTCCACTTCGTTAGCCATCCATGCTCTTCATCCCCACCCTTACTCTAGGGTTATATCAGCTGTATTTGGCTAGAGTCAGTGCTGACTCTCCTGATATCAGAAGGACACACAGACATCATATTATTTAAATGGGCATAGAGCCTATGATTCACTCTTTACAAGAACAGAGAACTTCACGCATTCAAATTGTGCAGTATTTATAAAAAGCATAAAAGTTATAATTTCCTAATTATTCTCATTCAATTGCTGAGTTATCCCTATGCTACCTCATTATTTTTAATTGGTTCCATATTTTGTCGATGGATGATATTAAAAATATTTTTACTTGGGAAGTTACCAGTCAATTACACATTATTATTTCATGACAACAGTGAATTTGTATGTCACAAGTGCTCTTACAAAGGCAAGCATACTTTGGCCCTCAGAAATGGAAAGAAGCACAGTACAAAATCTTCCATAAACCTGATAATTAGCTGCACACATAGAATTAAGACAGAAATCATTTTCATTTTGCATTTTTCACACCACACAGACACACAGCAGATAGTAATTGACTGAAGTTGCAATGTACTCTTGATCCTCAAGGGTAATTGGTCCATAGATGCCAAGTGGCTGCCAAGCTTCTATGAGAACAGAGTTCTACGACACAGCTCTAAGGTTCCTTGGTTCAAACCGGAAGTCTAGGAATCTGCATCACCAAAAAGCTTCAGTGTTTCTGTTTTGAGGGTCACACCTGAAGAACAACTTGTTTAGACCACTTTGGAAATGTTTCTGGTATTCCATGGGGAACCTCCTTGCCTTGAGCCTTTCCTCATGACCCATTGGTTGTTTGATTCCTTTTGGTTAATTTCTTAACCTCTGTAAGCTCTTTCTTCAAACTTCACTGACTAGTCTGTCTTTGTGTTCAATTTAGGAGATGGATTGCTATTTATATAGTCTAGCCTTTTATACTTTCAGCAGAACAATGGGTGAGGATGGAGGAAATTTTACAGCAGTCTAACCTCAGAGTAAACTGGCCACATATAGACTCTACACAAGCAAACTGTCTCATCATATCCAAACTACTGCCAAGGACTTTAAGGTCCTTGTGTTTTTCTACTCTGGGAGAGATAGTTCTCCCTAAAGTAAAATTAGAATGGGCTTTAACTTGAAAGTAGCTTATGTGACTAACAGTCTAAGGCACAACCTCTACCCATTGAAAAGTATGTGTATGTGTTTGTTAGAAAAGAGGCAAATCTTTCCTCTTCCAATTCAACCTTTTTAAAAAGTGTACATTTGTATGCGTATGTGCACTTTTGTGTGTGTGGATGCTTCCTTGTATGCATGCTTGTGTGTAATCACACGTGTGTGTGCAGAGTTGTGCACGTATATGTGGAGGCAGAGCTCAACTTCAGATGTCCTTCCTCAGGAAACATCCACCTTGGGTTTTGAGACAGAATCTCTTCCTGAGGCCTAGGATTCACCACTTGGCTAGCGTGGCTGTCCAGGGAACCTGAGATTTGCCTTTGTCTGCTTCATCAGTGTCCACACTGTTAGTATATGCTACCATCCCTGGCTTTTTATATGGGTGATGGGAATTACATTTCTGTCCTCATATTTGCATGGCAAGTACCTTGTAAACTGAGCTATCTCCTCAACCCCTGAGTTCTAATGGAAATCCCTAGGAGCATCTGCTTGGGGTACAGCTGTGGTTTGCTTGGGTGAGGAGACCTTATGATTTGTCATATCCCAATTCACCACACTCACTTTTTGATGATAAAGTACACACAGACCTTTCCTCCAGCTCTGGAAGCACTTTGGTTGCAGGATTGTGGTGTGCTGAGTCTTCTTTCACCTTTGTATCTAGTCTGCTGGGGGCCTTTGGGTATGCCACTGCCTCCTCATTAGGACATTTGTTAGATCCCTTGTCTCAACTGGCTTACAGTTTTGTTTTAATTTAATCTCATGTAATAGGTTCATAGGAAAGTGAGTCCCATTCCTAAACACTAGATCAGGACCTACCTCCGCACACCTCTGTTCTTTATACTCTTACTTCACACAGCACAATTTGAAATTATATGCTCCAATATAATTTGTTTGATTCTTCTGTCAGCTTGCTACATCCTTAGGAGGGGGTCACCTGTCTGGTTTTACATATTATTGAATCCATAAGTATAGACTTTAGGATTTTCAAAACCTATTTTAATAAGGGTTTTCAAATGCTGCAACCTCCCCCTTCTAGCCCACTATTCAAAGGTGGGGAGAAAAGATGATAAACAGGACAAGGGGTGTGGACCTGTTTAGAAGAAGTCCTTTGGGGCGATATTGGAATATCAGGATACCAACAGTCCAGTTCAGCATGTCCGGATACCAAACACAAATCAGTAGCTGAGGAACAATCTAGTAGAAGCAGCCAGGTCTCCACTGAATTGTCATGAGTTAGCAGAAGTGACCAGGACTAACCAAAATGTCAAGAGTTCTCTGCCAAGCCTCTCTCAATGAAGTGAAGCTACAAGATCAGCGAAGATACAAGATCAATGAAACGTTGCATGGCTAGCTATGCAAGCATCTCGTCACTGTCCATTGAGTCCTGTTTATACTCTCTCTAGACGTTATGTGTCCATGGGCCTTGCCTCGGCAAAACACCAGGTGAGTGTGCCTCAGCAAGATACTATGTGACTCTGCATCGCGTGACGCAACCAGCTTTGCACAAAGTGTCTGTCTAATGAATAAAATTAGTACTCAACAGAGACTTTACCAAAGGTTCTTTTGGAGGCATATAGCACCTCTTGAGATAAAGAGCATTTAGAAAGAAATATTTTTACTGTATTCTCTTATAAGTTTGTGAAGTCGTATAATGTTAGCACAAGTTTGAAGTATGGGACAACCACTTTCATTTATGACTCTGGTTTCTTTTTGGAGATTTTATTTATTTTTATTGCACTTGTATGGATGTTTTGCCTACATGTATGTATGTGCAGTACATGCATGAAATGTCTGCAGAGGCCAGAGGAAGATGTCAGATCTTCTGCAACTGTAGTGAGCTGCGTGTGGGTGCTAGAAACCCAGCACATTGTCTTCTAGAAAAGCAATCTGTGCTGTTGACTTCTGATCCATCTCTCTAGCTGTCTGTGTTCACAAGCAAATGTGACCTCAAGTCATAATGGAAAGCGAGAAGGCTTCAAATATTCTCATATTTACTTCCTCTTTGGGACCTTAGAGTAGAGTATCCTCTATTGATATGTACGCCATTCCCCCAGTCCCTCATAACTTCTTTTCGTTCCGAGTTATCGTGTTCGAGCTGTGACTTGCTTGAGTTTTTTCCTTGCTTTATTTCTGATATGGGACTACATCACACTAAGAGTTTATACTAAAACTTTCTCAGTTTCTCTATTTTTAGCCTATTCCTGTTGCTTCTCATTCACTTGAGTTTGTATTAACAATTTACTTTTTTGTCTTATATTAAAGAAATCTACACCCACATTTTGAGCCTTTAAGAACCTTTACCTTCCTATGATGCACACTACACTTTAAGGTCTGAGGAGATGATTCTAGCCTAAATCCAATAGCAACTCTGGACCACAGTAGACTCAAACAAGCACACGAACGTTTTGAAATTGCAAGGTAAAGCAGCTTCAACTCATGGCCTCTGGAAAACTCCCATAAGTCTTTAGGGCTGCATTTCTTCAGTTCATATTAGTCAAATTCATTTAGATTAAATTAATTCCTCTTTGTCTGTGTAATGAGACATGGAAGTTTCCAAATTAGTGACTTTATTTTCCCCAGTGACCAGATAGAGAACATTGCCAAGGGCAAATGTCACAGTCATATAAATATTTTTCTCCAAGCTCAAAACACAGAATGACTGAAAATTAACCTGTAAGGAATGGTAACAAAGTCTTCAAAAGCATTCTAAATTTCTATACAAGATGAATACACATTTTGGATTGCCATGTCTCCTTGTCTTCAGCAGGTTGCTGAGCTACCAATTGGGCACAAACGATCTTCCGTGGGCAGAAGGACATCTATGCTGAGGGAGGTACCATGCTCTGCAAAACAAAATTTGGGAAGACTTCACTAAATTTAGTACTGAAATATTTTTGTATTGTGCCAAATTTACAATGGCAAAAGATCACAGAGAATGCTTAATTATTAGTATTTTTTGAATATGAAGTGTTTGGATGGCAGAAACATCTGATGATCATTTATTAAAACATTCTTGAATTTGCCTACTCAATTGGCAATTTTCTACCTTTCAGTTTTGAACATGAATCTTGAATAAGGGTTCACAATGTTTATATATCTTACATAAACATGGTGATTTTTTGTTTCTATAATAATGTGTGTTAAATAAATTGGCTCTCTTAAAGAATTTTCTCTTAACACATTTATACATTTGAATTCTCATTTAAACACTTTTAAAATAGAATGTAAATGATATGTAAATCATTTGTTTATTTTTGATTATATGATATATAACATGATAATAACATTTTGAACATGAAAATTTACATGTATATTTCAGTAAATATGAATTTTTTGCTAATTTTATAGTAGTATTTTCAGAAAATTTATATTGTAAGTTTTGAAAATGGTTTTTGTTTTCCACAAATTTTTGTACAAAGATGTTTCAACACATACATGTATATTATTACTGCACTGAAAGACATATATTGTATAATTCTGAATAGATTTTACTTTTTGCTATGGGTAGAATCATGTGACAAATGAAGAATATTGTCTTTTGTTGTCAGTGTCAACTGTGGAAGAGCTAAACCCTTCCAATCATATAAGAGCACAATACTTATTATGGGTTTTTTGTTCTTATGAAGCAATAATGAGAATCCCTGTGCTTGAGTATGTAGTGAGTGGGGATAGTGCTGTTTTTCCTGATTATTCTGACTGTTCACTAGATCTTTGCCTAAGCAGTAGATGTCATATGATTCCTTTCTTGCTAGCAAACTTGATTAAGGAATGAGTTTATATCTAATTCAAGACAATTTATGGGTAGACTAATCTGAGAGTCAGAGCCTCCCCACTCATGT